>JAYKAV010000007.1:0-53215 GCA_035582835.1 Phoebastria nigripes
CTGGAAGTATTTAAAAGACGTGTAGATGAGGCGCTTAGGGACATGGTTTAGTGGGCATGGTGGTGTTGGGTTGATGGTTGGACTTGATGATCTTAGAGGTCTTTTCCAACCTTAATGATTCTGTGATTCTATGATTGCCGTCACATGGCAGGGCACAAGAAGGACAAGTACACTGTGTGTGATACAAATAGGTCAGTGGAGCATGGAAGAGGATGGTATTTCTGAAAAAGCCTTCTGAGGAACAGCTGAGGAACAGCATAGAAAACCTGTCCTATGCAAGTTTGTGACAACTCTAGTGACTGAGAATTTCTAACTTGTGTACATTCAAGAGCGATGAAATATCACAGTCCCGTGTCCCACAAACAGTAGTGATTTTTACAGTAACTATAAAAATGAGAGGATAGAAAAAAACCCCATACTTTAAATACAATTTTCCCCAATAAATGATTTTGGCTTATCTTGTCAGAAGGGAGAAAAAGAGAAAAAAAAAACCAAAACAAAACCAAAAAACCCCCACCCTGGTCAAGCTTCTTTGTGAGCTTTAACTTTTTTGATGCCTTGTCTTCCCTTACCTCTAGCTAAGACTAGAAAAGTGATACCACCTCTGATTTTTCATTGACAATTGCTTGGTTACCTTCCTGGATTACTATTGCATACTGATAGTGTAGAAATTTTGCTATGGAATGATAAGAGATCCGATATTGACTAGATGAGATTTAATTTTCACTGTCAGTCATAACAGCTCTTTTTCCCATCCAAATGGGCAATCCTATTTGGATCATCAAATGCTTGAACTGCTTCTGTTAATCTTGAGGAACACACCATTAGTGAGTATCATGAATAAGCAGACATGGAAAAGGTATGCAAAAAGAGTGGACCATCATTGTGTTATGCTACTTAAGGCAGTCATTAATTTCACCATGCATGATGCATTTTGYATATGTATTAATTTAATAGGACTATAAACCACATTTTGATACTGCATTTAGATATCTGGAAAGGGGCAATAATAGTACTTATTTTTCCTGGATTCACGATATTGCTGTAAAATAAAGATTGGAGTGTGTTTCAAAATTTGCATAAGAGAAGGAAAGTGGTCTAATAACAAAATTGTTTTCTTTGGTTAAGATTAAGAGCTTTTTCATATAAATGCATACACTAAAAAGTAAGAGCACATAAATAGCTGATAAGAGGCAAAAAAAAAAAGTCTATGTAATGATACAGGATTTTTGACTTGCAGGAAGAACTTCTATCCATATGAACTTGGAGAGGTAAAATCCCTGAGTTTAAATATGCAGTATTTTTCAGGGGGTTTCTATTTTCCTGTTGCTTCCTGAAAGAAGCTCTAAGCCACTGGCACCAGGGGAAAATTTTCCATATCCACAGAGGGATAAACAAGTTCTTTGCCAAGCATACTGATCAGAAATTCATCTCCTACTGCAATAGCGGACTTGCTCTTCTTCCCATCAGTTAGAGAAGAAACAATGGTAACCTGACTAAGAAGTGCAAAATTAGGTGTACATAGAGCTAGTTTTGCAACTGATAGCTCAAGGGCCAGGAACATTGCAGAGCACTACACATTTCAAGACCAGCTGATAAAGGTAGTATGTTTCTTCCTTTACATCCCCCCCTCCTCCAAAAGGCAATTAAAGGTAGCAACTCAAAACCACAAAAAAGAATATTTCTCTAATTCAGTTAAGAGATGCTGTAAAACCACTGTTCAGTGGTAATCAATCCCTAAATCAGTCTTTATCTTCATTATTTAGTTTTAATAGTTCATCTAGTCTGATATAATAATGAATTGGATAATAAGGACCTAAACAAGTTTATAATCCTACTACAATAATTAAAGGGCTAATTAACACACATGAGGCTATCTGCAAAAAATCTGATTCCTAAATACAATGGTTTAGGCATCAAAGAGAGAACTTAAGCCTGGGATTCAAAATCTGAGGATCTTCAAGCAAATTATTCTTCACATTTTCAGATTTTACTATACCTCGGCTCACAAATTGATGAATGGATTATCAAAGGTTGCCAATTAACCAGACTGAAAAAACAAAACACATTCAACCCAAACTAGATATTATCACTATAATGATATTATATCACTATAACTAGATATTATTCCTAGATATCAGTGCCAGCTTGATGAATCTCTGTAGACACCAGTTAAGTCATAATCATGACCATTAGCACTTCAATTCAAACCAATGAGTTATGTTTGTCAAAACAAGATCAGACCATAGTATGGTAACTACAGAAGCAATAAAAATAGATCAAATTTTCAATATTAAACTCCTTATTAGTGACTCACAGAAGAGACCAGGTACTACTTGATAAACAATTTGGCTATGTACAACCAACAGACTATGTACAGATATTTTCCTGATTCTGTCTTTAGTTTTTATTCAGGGCAAACTACAAATCCAAGAACCAGAGAAAGCTTTACCATTAAATCTAGTTATAAAATATGCAGCATTGTCGAAAGGTTAAATTTTGTCCAGTAGGTTGATTACGCATCCAGTAATTTGTGATCAAGAAACAATTAGTGTCAAAGTTGTTCTTGGGGGGGGGAACAAAACAAAACAAAACCCAATTGCCAAAGCAGCCAAAAGGAACAAACAGTTACTATTGTTTTTATCCAAGCATTAATGTTCTAAGCTTAGTGACAGTGAAGTATTTCTTTTCAAGTTTAGTTTTCTTTGGATATGGCTGGATTTGGTTAAATTGTGCATATCTAATGAGAAAACATTTTCAAAGCAAGGACACTGTACCTGTTCTTCATCTAACCTGCTGTCCTGTACCACATCCAGCTACTATCTAGAACAGGAATACTTGTACCTTTGGCAGGATATGGAACTAAAGAACAGTGGGACTTTTTTTTCTGGTTCCCTCCATCTTTTTCCTCTTCACAGTTTGACAGAAAACAATGGATCAACTTAGTTTATTTCTTGAATTAGAAATAAAGTGTCTCTCTGGTCACTCGTTTTGCTTCTTTGTTACCTTTTATCATCACATTGAGCTGAAATACCCTGACAACCAAAAATTATCACTAAAAAGAACCTGGAGAAGTTTATTACCTCCCTGCTGCCCAGAGAGGCAGTGGCATGAGAACTACCATTTGGCAAYGCACAAGCTGATGTTTTGGGTGCTTTAGCTTGTCTTTTTGTCCAGTTATAGGCTATTGAAAGAGTCACTGTCCCAACCCAAATTCCTGCTCAATTCTCTCCCCAATATAGAACAGAAAATAAAAATCATCACTCCCCTGCTGCTCCCAGACATTTAAAAAACAAAAACAAAACCAATTTACAAACAACTTAGTACTAACAGGCAGTTAATACACCAGTATTCAGTTCCTGACAGCTCCTTGATTACAATTCTATGCTTTACCAAACAATACCTTCCCCTTTGACTCGGCACAGGGCTATTACCCCTGGAGAGAAAAAAAAAGAATTTAAGGAGAGAAACAGCAAGCAGGAAGTTCTTTATATCAAAGGAGGCAAAACTGTTTTTCAAAAAAACACTGACATGCATCTCAAAACACAAAAGGGCAGGATGCTTTCTAATGCCAGTCTTTACTGTAGGGTTTACTCAAGGCTGAAAAATTAACTACTCATCTATCCAGTTCTCTGCCTGAGTTCAGAAACTGGGCAGTAAGTGGGAAAATCCTTAGTCTTTATTGCTTTTCTTGCATTTCTCAGTTCTTAACCCCTTCTCCTCAAGCAGGAACAGGCTATATGCTGACTAAAAGCAACCCCAGAGTACATTTGAGCTAAAGATTCTACAGCATTGGCCACATCCCCTATGTCAGGCTGGTTTCCCACAGTGTCCAATACAACCAAATCCAGCAGAACTCAGCTCCCATGTATAGACTACAAAAAGAGGGCAGCTTTGGCAACAGAATTTACTCAAGTGTTACCTAGACAAAAATCTCAGAAAAAAATTCCAGCTTTGGCTGAGATTACAAAAGACCTAATTAAATAGTTGATTTTTTTTTTTTCCCCCTCTTCAGGCAAAGAGCTGAGTTAGGTCCCATCAGAGGTTTGCTGATAGAAAGAACGTTTAATGATAACACCATAGAACTCATCTAGTTTGCTCATATTCATAATGCAGACATTCTTAACTAAGAGCACTAGAGGGTCTGTGAATCTGAGATAAGATTTTATCCTCTACAGCCTCTGAAGAAATGACTTTTCAACAGTTACCCATTTATGCAGCTGATTTTAGGTTGGTTTTTTTTTAATTTGAAGGGAGCACAGGGTACACTGTATGGCTTGAATTTACCCCAGGACACTTAGCTATGACGCATCATAGTAATTTTGCTACACTGTTACTTCTGAGCAAACAAGCACTCCCTGGGCAGATGGGCAGATGCAACATGTCAGTCCAGGATTTAATGACTGGAGGAAAAGCTCACATGCAGCAGTTTAAGTGTTTGCAATGTATGGGACTTTGCCAAGCACATATTCACTAGGCTAGATGCTTCTTGGAGCCACTGCTCTCAAAGCCATGGGCCTTACTTGCACATGCACACTTGATACGTGTGGTACTCCTAGATGTAGCACAGCCCAGGCTCCAGCTCCAATCAGGCTGCTCCAGCAGTCTGAAAATCTCGACAAACATACCAAGTGTTCACATCTCACTACTCAAATTTCTGGGAGAAACACAGGATGTATTCAGAGTGTCTGAGAGTCAGAGAGACAAAGGGAAAGGCAGAGGGACAGCAACATATCCAAGTTTCTCTCCTCCTACAGCAACTCAGCTTAAGCTCAAAGACTACATCTGATCTTCCCACAGCAGCCACTAAAAACTTTCCTACGCCAAAACCAAAAATCAATATTCATCTCTCTGCTGAYGGTGAACAAAAAAGTGAGTAACCCATGGATGGAAAGCAAATAAAAAGAGACAGAATAAAAAAAGTAATTTCATAAAACATGGCATTCAAGATGGATTGCCCTTGGGCACAGGGTAGGACCTTAAAGACATGAGTGGCAATTATATGTGTGACTATGTGCAGAGACAATGACACATGGATAGGTCTGATCCTGACTGTGATGAAGTCAATGGGAAAAGCCTCCTTTGACTTCTACGACACAGGATTAAGCTCTCAAATGAATGGGCTTCTTGAACATATAAATTTAGACATCTTTAATTATTACAGAAAAACACACTTTGTCCTTCTACAAGTTTTCATGAATATGCTTCTCGCATCCTTCAAGAGGTTTTTTTGTATGAGACATCTCCAGACTTACATTGCTTGAATAGATGACACTTCCATGAAAAGTAATTGGACATGCATTCTTTTTGGTGATTTCAGTCTGTCAACATCTGTTTAGACTGACTTCATTTAAAATAAATGTTTCTTTTGGCAAATATATTTTTGCCATCAGCTGGAGTTCTTTCATATAATTACAGCCAAAATTTGGACTTGCAAGCCTGAAAATTTTATAATTAAACCAAAATATGTATACACACACACATGCAGAATAGACAGTGACAGCATACCCTGTTTTGTGTTTGTTTGGTCCCATCCCCCCCCGCCCCTCCATTATCATACAAGGATGTTACTTTCTGACACACATATGCAGCAATGCAAAGCTGTGATCAGCTCTGCCCCTGGACATGCATTCTGGACAACAGTTGTGAGAAATGAAAGGTTCCCAGYGGCAAGAAGGAAAAGAGAACTCCAGAGCTCTACACTGATTCATTAGAAAATTGCTTCTCCATGATGCTGGATTCTGCAGTTGAATATCCTCAAAATGAGTTTGGGTAGCACCAGTCTCTCCCCGTGCGCCACCCCCCCATATTAAATTCTATAATCCAGAATAAAACAAGACTAAGCCAACTTGCTCTGTCAACGTCTATGGTGGACACAGTCCCCAGTGCTCTATTTCATGCAGCGTGATTGTCTGCATCACCTCCAGACTATCCTGAAAGTAAGCCAAAAGTAATTTTTGTTGCTCGCTCCATTATTTTCTTCAGTCCACAATAAAATATGAAGATGAGACTCATTTTCACCAATTTTAAATACAGAGGAATTACTATCAGCAAATACTAAACATTTCACATTACAAATATGTTGGTTTTGTCCTGTCTTCTCACATGTGCCAATACTTTTACCTACCACTAAAGCAGCCTGCTGGATATCGTGCTAACTCAATGCAAAGCACACTACAAACTTGAGCTCCGCCATGAGGAATGGCATTTAGTTCATGCTCACTATCTGAGGTGGCTGCAGTTCTGAGCCCATTACAGGACGGTTGGGCTAAGGTTATGCCTCTCAGTTTTTTTGGAGTGAGACTGCAGCTTCCACATATGCACATCCAGGTTTCTAGAGTGACTCCATGAAAGATAAATCACAGATGTTTAAAAGGTTTCACCCCGGAACCTAAAATTCTATTGCCTTACAGATACTATCACTTAAATCCCATAACACATGTTAGTGTACATCACAATGCACTCAGCCACAATGCTTGCACATCTATTTCAAACATATCACTGTCATGTACACAGATCTGGAGATGTAGGTCTTAGCTGTCCACAGGGACAAAATTATTTTCTGAGACCATTATTCTGCTACAGTTAGCATACAAAAGAATAGAATGAAATCAACTTGCTGTATAGTTTTTCCTTCCCTGAACTTGGCTTTTCTGGTTCTAGGATTGCTATCGTTACTCCCCCGAGAATTACTAGCACATTGCTCATAGCCTGAAGAGCAACAAACACATGGCACAGGAGAAAAAACCAAACACACTTTACACATTGTTCTAGTAGACAGGTCAGAGGCACTCTCACCTTGCTTTTAAACAAAGGAAAATAAAACAGTTGGGCTTACAACTAGTTTTTAATCACAATGTACCTTTCATATCAAGTGGGAACCCTGCAGGAAGACTGACATCAGCCCATGAGATGCAGTCATTACACACTGCTACCTTCAACAAGAGTTTTATTTCTGAACCAGCATCCTTTCTTCCCCTGCACTTAGCAAAAAGATTACAAACAAGACTTTAAGGCTTTCTTGTAAGGAAAGAAAAGATAACCTATAAAATTATGATGTTCTCTAATTCTCACAGAAATCTACAGAAAGTGTTCCACTGGCCTTAGGGACTGAGAAATTTGACCCACAATAACAGGTTCTTTTCTCACTTTCCTCCAAACTGCTTCAAATGGCCTAATTAAACATATGCGGTAAGTGTCATAAGGTCTGTCTCTTTAACTGTTTCACCTCAGAGGGAAAAATAAAGCATGAACATCAAGTTCTGCAGAAGGCACACAAGCAATCTGTTCCATAGAGCTGACGCACTGGACAGAAACATTCTATATTTCATTGCTTTAATGCTGACAATTAAGTGCAAATTGCTTCTCACTAGAACAGAAATCTCTTAAGACTACTACGGTTAAGAACATCAGAATATAAAAAAAAATTTATTTTGTTCCATTTTGCCTATATTTTAATGTTTATAGCAGTAGCAATGAAAATACCATTCATGTATATTTAACAGGTTTAGAATAGCTATTTCCTTAAACAAGGGAAAGTTACTTGGTTTGGGTGAACCATCTCTGTTAAAATGACAGCCCTTAACCCTTCCAACTCAAACACTCCTTAGAGTTGACTCGTATTGATTCTCCATCCTCCACCTGTCTCTAAAAAAGCATTCAAAAACCACACTAATTTGCCTCTAAATTTATAAATGTTGTAATATCAAAGATGAGTGTGCACTGTCCTCCTATTTGTTTTTTTAATGGTGTCCTGGTTCCAGCTGGGACAGAGTTAACTTTCTTCCCAGTAGCTGGGGAGGGTGTGCTGTGTTTTGCGTTTGGTATAATAGGAGCGTTGATGGCCCACTGACGTTTTGGGTGTTGCTTGCACCGGGCACTTTTCGGCCTCCCATGCCCTGCCAGGTGCATGGGAAGCTGGCAGGGGGAAGCATAGCTGGGGTGTTTGACCCAGCTGGCCAACGGGGTATTCCATATCATGTAACGTCATGCTCAGTATAAAAACTAAGGCGGGGGGGGCGGCCCTGGGTCCCGGGCTCTCATTCGGTTCGGCGGGTGGTGAGCAATTGCATTGTGCATCGCCTGCTTTGTATGTTGTTGTTGTTGTTGCTGTTATCACTGTTACTATTACTGTTCTACTTTGTTTTATTTCAATTATTAAACTGTTTTTATCTCAACCCGCAAGTTTTCCTACTCATGCCCTCCCGATTCTCTCCCCCATCCCACCGGAGCGGTGGGGTGAGTGAGCGGCTGCGTGGTGTTTAGGTGCTGCCAGGGTCAAACCACGACAAATGGGTTTAAAACTGTGKGCTGGTAATAGCCAAAAAATCTGTATTTGACCATACTACTTTTAACCTGTGGTAAGTTAAAGATGATGCTTCTAGGCACCTCTCAGGCCTCCACTGTGGAGTAACAGCCATTCAGTAATGCAAAACCTGATGGAAAAGTAAAATCTCCCTTCCATATTTTTACACGAGTTCTTGATTTGAGTTTCCTTAAGGATAGGAGGCGTATCTTACCAGAAGTGGCCCACAGCTTCAGATAAGCATTAGCCCTTCTAACAGCAGTTTCACAACAACCATCTTTGCCAAAAACTATGTTCCTCTGTGACACTAACATTAAAACCTAACTGGACATAAATACAGATAACTGCTTCTATCATCCTTAGTCCATTTTACACATGCCAACTCACAGATAATGTTCTAGAAATCACAGAAAAATTTAGGTTGGAAGGAAGGTCGCTAGTCCAGCTTGCTGATCAAAGCAGGTCTAATTTTAAAGTTACTGTAACATAGCTTTATTTTATAATAAAGTTACCAGAGACCTTAAGGCAACTAAAGCATGTGCTTACACTCACGCTTTTTATTTCTTGTGCAAAACTATCAAGTGAGATGTTTTCATTGGTAGTAACTCCTATGGAAGTTTATAAGGTAACTTCAGGGGTGGGAAAAGGGCTTATATACTTCTCCCTTCCCAATCCAAAACGTTTCCCAATGATAGCTGTGGGCTCTGACTTGAAGCCACCTCAGCCTCCAGTCAATACCAAGAGTTGAAATTATGCTCATGGATGCACCATTGACTTCGGGTATTTTAGCCTTGGTTATGTCAGATGATACACTTTGGTTTTCTTGGCTGAAAATGCTAGAAACCAGTCTAGCTGATAGAGAGCCCCAAATGCTTGATTTTACCTTTACCCTTTGCCTCATGGCAAAATGTTGCAGAGAAGTAAATTAGAATAGAAAATTGCTAAAAGGTCTTCAGGTTGTTTCTTTGAAACTGGTTGGCAATGAGAACCTTATAAATGAAATGATACTCACTTTTAGGAATGCTATAATCAAGATAGAATCAAACCCAGGTATTATTTACAAAAGGAGTAGTAGTTTATGATAGGCATTCAAGGGAATGCCCTCTCAAGGAAGAGAGGCTTAAAGAGTATATCCTTTGGGAGGGAAAATACAGCTACAAGCTTTCCCTATCCTATTAATAAATGCAGTATTAAAACATCGAAAGTTTTTTCCAAAATTTAAAATTTATTTAGTGGGTAAAGCTTAATTGACCAGACTTAGTTCTCTGCAATTTAACGATACTGAGAACAACAGAAAATTGGAATGGCTGTAAAACACTTACCAGATGACTGTAAAGGTCAAAACAGTACATTTCACTATCAGTTTTCATGGGTATTATGTAACTCATCTGAAATTCTACTCTCAAAGCAAAAAGACTACAAAGGTGTTTTATAAAGTGTTCCTCCTCTCCCTCTCTGACAATTACTAAAAGAGCAAGGAAGAAATCAGACTTGCACAGAATTAATTCTGACTCATTAAATAAAGCTTTTTAAGAGTCAATGAAACAGTATTCACCTATTACAGCTCATCATCTCAAAAAAATGCAACCTCCTCGCTATGGCAGCTGCACTGTTTCTCAAAAACCTCCCTCTGTACTCACAGGGATCATCACTGCTAACTCCATCTCACACATTTTATAAGCCTTCATTCAAAGCATGGCATTAGAAAGCAGTAATATTTATAGCAATCTGTTTCCTACTATCCACATTACATTTCTCTATGTAACATGAATTTACATTTCTGAATGAGAATGATTGAACTTTTCATTAGTCAAATAACCTACCTCACTTACAATTATCAAGCAAAATAGAATTGTCAACTAGTTTTGTGCCACAGATGTACTTGGTAAGAGAAAACAGATGCACTAATTATATCTAGCAGATCCCCTGTGAGCTTCCTATAGGACACTTCCATTCTCTGTGTATCTCATGCCCATAAACCAGAAGCAGTGCGATATCCCTACAGGGAGTTTGTTCCCTGCAGTTAGTCATGAAGGAGTAAAATTTAGATAATAGTTCATCACTATTCCAATCTGAAATAGATCCTAATAATGAATTTATGGCAGCAATTTACAGTATTTTTATATTTTTAGACACAACTTCCTAGCGAGACATTCAAATTGTGGCAAGATGAACATTTACTTCAGCAGGCCTACCTTTGCACTGTGTGGACTGCTAAAAACTACAGATCATATTGAGGTAAGCATTAGGCCTTAACATGCTGCAATTTCTTTCTTTTTTACTGTGGTGAAGATTCAAATAGAAAAGAAACCTCATTAATCTACATATGTATATATGGTACACAATAAACCTACTGTTAAACCAAAGGTAATAATTTTGCTAGAATTGCACAGAAGCAAAGTCCAGTTGAAAAAAGAATAATTTGGATATATCCATGTGACTCAGTGATCTTAAAAATTTAATATAGGGAAGAAACACCAACTCAGAACATATTTAGCCTATTCCACATTATCAGCAAGGTTGGCCATCTCTTTGTGTTTAAACTAGAGATGCATAGAACAAATCATAAAGCTACTTCACGAAAGTGAGGTTTGAGTTTTAAAGCAGATAATTAGACCCATATATATGATCATTAGAAAGACAGAACTCTGCCAATACCAGGCAATTCAGATCACATTTCAAAGCAACTGCTTCAGGGTAAATCTTGTTATAAATATCGCCAAGAGGAAAGATATACAATAGCATGAAAACCCTCGTAGACATTCTAGAAGAAATATATGCTCAGGTGAAGCCAAATGAATTGAACTGCCTGGAACTCATTTTAAAAGCATCGGACTTCCCCCCGCCCCTTTCCTTTTTTTTTTTTTTTTAATTTCCTGTTTAAAAAAAAAAAAAAAAAAAAAAAAAAAAGACTTCAGATGCAGACTGGCAGCTCTGCTTTGGACAAGTAGCACTTCATTGTCTCTTCAACCTCTTTACTAAGATATTAATACAAACAAATGGCAAATCTTCAGATAGTAAACTTCTTTTTTTTTCCACTTACCTCATCAGCAATAGCATAGCTCCCTACTCTTCCTAGAAGATACAGTTTTCTGCTGTTTATGTTTTTCTTTTTGCCCCCTGGAGGGGGGAGACACCAAGGTCTCTTGACCTGAACAGCCCTGAGCTTTGCTGGTTGGGTCTTTGCAAAAGACCTGAATTTGGTATTGTCAAGCTCTTTCCCTGACCCTCCACCACTACAAATCCAACCCAACCTTATCAGACCTGCAGATTATCACAGTCTCAACATAGTATTTCATAAGCTTCCAGCAGATTTACTAGAAATACCACGCATTTCATGAGGCAATGATGTTGATGAACAATAGTCTGCTTTTTAGTACGGAAAAATAAAACTGTTTCCATGATTTCTGTGTGTTTGAGAAAAGGAGAAATCTTTCATCTCAATCCCATTCCCAGTCAAAGCCTAGATACATGCCAAGTTGTTTTGCTTGCCTCAGTGAAAAAAAAAAATCCAGCAGGGTGAGCAGCCTCACAGGCGTGCTGGAGCGCAGGCTGGGCAAGTTTGCATGCTGCCCTTCTAAGGCACGCCACTGCCAAGAGTTACTGCAGGGAAGAGCTGTCCAGGCCCTGAAGCAGCACTAAATGCAATGTGAATAGCGAGCAGAGCAACATAATGTTTACAGTTACATACCCATTAAGACGACACACACACTCCAAAAAGCAGACTGTCCAAAACAACATCAGCTGTCACCCATTGAATAATTACAAAATTGTTAAGTCTTCAATTCTGTGATTAATACTGCCTTTGCAGGTCCTCCTTAAGGCCTCAAATGGATAGATTTGAAGACACAATCTTCATACTATTTTTTGCTGAAATTTTCCAGGAATGCACTGTGAGGCACCTCACAAAATTGAACATTTCAGCCCAAAGTGTGTCAAAGTCATAAGGAAATGTTTTACAATGCAAAGCACCTGACAACCATAACAACCTATTCCATAATGCACACAAGTCCTACAGTACAGCATTACTCCATCTCAGTTGTCTCTCTTTTCAGAGCCCAATTCCGGTGTCAACTGTAATGTGTTTTTTCCCAGTGGCAATCCAACAGGCAAATGCAAGGTGCTTCTTTCACAGGTTGCAGTGCTGGGTTTGTGCTGATTGCCACCAGCCCTGTCAGTGCTTAGTGAAAAAGGGAAGTAATTCAGGAAGACTTTACTGAAGTGACCAGTGGTAAAGCTCTGATTGGGGAGGACCTCACTGTAAGAACTGCCCTGACCAGGACCATAACAAATGTGTACTTCTGAAAGGAAGACAGGCTATTTCATGGGGCAGTGCAATGGAAAAAAACTGTACTGGGCCATAAAGAGGAGACTTCTATCTGCTTCTACACCAAAAAAACCACCAAAAACCAACAGTCTCTCCTCCATTTATCATCTGCATTCCCTATTTCATCTACTCCAATTGTATTCTTTCTTTCAGTATTAAGTGGGCTAAGTTTCAGCCACCTGAAGCTAGCCATAAGAACATTAGCTCTTATTAGTTTATTTTACTATGTTAATCCACTGTTTTCTGGCATGTCTGATTTTTTTTTTTTGCTCTGCCCACAAGAGTTTGTGTCATTCTTTGGTTTATCTTAAATTTACTTTTCTGTAAATCTAGACAAGAGTTAAAAAGCAAAGGAAATAATACAGATTACTCTAAGTCTCCATTCAATCATTTCTGTTCAGTGATGTGCCTGCAATCCCTTAGCATATCCATTATTCTAGCTTGAAATACGTTTCCCACCAGTTTTTTAATACAAAGAAGGCTTTACCCTGCAACAGGAAGAAGTTTAGGAAGAAAATTACTCATACACAGACAACTGGATGGGGACCATCATATCATACCTACCCATACGTTCTCAGTACCATATGCAAACACCTCTTAAGTCAAAAACAGTAGTTAGGCAGCCAACAACGCTGCAGCTGAGGAAAGGAAGAAAAGGTATTTAGCAAACTGAGAGGGAAGTTCACATAGGCAGAAGTTGATTTTGTTCAGTATGCAACAATGTCCAGGATGTTTCATGCTCACCAAGGGCAGCCACTAGACCTTTGAGAATGAGTGATCAGAACTACAACTCAGGATCAAGGACTTCCATGAAGCAGAAGAAAAGTAGAAAGGTGTTCTGCCAGTTTGGATTGCTTCAGGCACATGCTGTTCTGTAACAAGCCAACAACTGCGTATTCATCTGTGGGGAAGAGTCCTGTGTCTTCTCTAAAGATGTTTCAGCTGAAAACACTACAAGGGAACCCATTACTAGCAAATAAGAAACCAAAGAGCCACTGGTGTTGAAGATAAGTATTTTAAAAGGTACATGGCTTGTGACTATTTTCGCAATGAAGGATCATGATTGCTGCATTTTGTAGAACCAAAAGATTACAGTCAGTGTTGGTATGAACTGACTGAGGATCCTGACAAATGCTAAATGTGCTACATTTGAGGCCCCAAATACCGTTCCCAGACAAAAGTTTTTCTTCAGGCCTCCACATTYGTGGATATTTCAATAGACCTGCTCTGCTTCAAGTGCATAGCACTACATGAAATAAAATAAAGACTCGATCTGCCTTTCTTGGAAAAAGGGGGACCTCTGTTACCCAGATATTTATCTTTTTTTTTGTTTAAAGCATAAAATAACAGTATTTTATCCTAATGAAAAAAGCTTTAAGGAATTTACAATATAGACCTTTATTGCATACTATGCTAGCTTCTTAAGCAGGTTTTGCAAGAGAACAACAAACAACTGGCTAGAGCAACTGCATTTGAAGAAAAGAAGATGGAAGAGAGATCTTTATCCAAAGGAAGTTACTAAAATGGTATTTTCCTTATTTCGTGTGAAAAGCTTGTGTTACAACTTGCAAGGACAGGCTAAAGTGCTATCTGAAATTTAACTCAATCTGACACAATCCATGATGGACTTTTTTTTTTTTTTTTTTTTTTAAAGTAGGCCAAAACAGCAAAAAATGAGCAGAAGTTTTAGAATCAACTATTTCAACATTTGGGGAAAAAAAAATTAAAATGGCATTTCTCAATTAAAAAGAAAGTTTACAGAATTTTTTCCAGTCTTATTTCCCACACACATGCACACACACAATTCTAGTTCTAATATTTTCTAATAGAGTTGTTAATGAATGGATAATTGCTTATTTAAAAGCATGATCAGAGAGTCCATCTCATCATGACTGCATGATTCTCAATTATAGCACTTAATCTTCTGGTATAAATACGAGTCATATTTCTCCCATAAGAACTTTTTCTTAAGCACTTAAAATTGTATTATACTACTTAAATCAGAGGCAGAAAAGTGTGATACAAAATGTAAAACAGTATTAGGAAGTGGCTGGAAAACAGTTGGTTTGCTCTGTATCTTATACCTTCAAAATGGAAATCTGAAGCAGAGAAAGATTGACTTATAATAGCAGTTAATGAATATATAAGTAGGCTGCAATTAATTAAGCAGATACGTTGTATTTTTAAACTTCCCTTCTGTATTATAGTCTTCCTTTTTATCTCATTTTGCTCAGTCCAAGTCTTCTGACAGCTATTGACAGCAACAGCCAAAAATACAACAGGTTTTCCTACAGAAAACCCTACCGATACTGACCGCTAAAACCAGTGGTGCATGTCAATTTGCTGACTCACATCTCTTATTTCATTTTAATCTCTGTTCCTTTCATGTTGAGGACCTGAAGTTTTACAGTTTCATTACAGCCTGCTCCTTTGCCTTCTCTCATATACCTAAGACTAAATAGGACAAGTAGGACAAGCCCACGCTGGCTGTCACTAGCAGTATTTGTGCTGCTGTGATAGCAGGCTTTAACAATTTACAATTTCTCTAGAGCTTAAACAAAAGGAACAGAGACAGGAACAACTCTCAGTAATGCCACTCTGCTTGCCATAGAGTAGTAAGGTTTAAGAAGGAAGTATCCTGTTTCCTCTTTCCTCTTGCTTCCTTCCCTACAATGCTGAAGTCTGTGGAAATTAAAGGAATAGCCACATTCCCATTTTAAGCTGTGCATTAAACAGAACCAAAATAGACATTCAAATCTAAGACCTGAGTGCTTGATATTGTAGTTTTTTACGTTCCTGCTCAAACGGAATGACTACGCTTACATGTGGCCATGATTAATGCTGCTCTGTCATTTATGTTATTTAAGATAACCATACCAGTTTGTTTTTTCATTAGTCATTTAAAGGTCAGACCAGTTTATCTCGTCATGTGTTTTGGTAGAGACTGAAACTCAACTTGGACAGATAAAAAATACTTCTATTATACATTTCCATTAAACATCTGCAGCTGCCTCTGACTTAAGATTGGGTTTGGATACTTAAACACTGGCATATGAACTCCAGGGTGCAGGCAGGCCTCCAAAACATCTAGTCTTCTTTAAAAAAAACCAACAGAAAGCTCCTAGAAATTATGGTACTTCTTTCAGGACTAGAAGTGCTAAATCAGCTACTATGCACAGTTACATTTTAAGAGATGGTGGGATCTAAAAATTTATTCTCATGCTGGTTGATATTCTTTGACATTTGTGGACTTACACCTACAAATGTGCAAGTCTACAGCTGTAACATGAACCCAGTTCTCTTCTCATTCATCCAAATAAACGTGAAAGGGGAAAACTGAGTACATGATATACTAGCGTATGGTATGTGTTTTCCAAAAGCAAACTAAAACTAGCTGCTCTAGGCACTTTGACATTTATGAATATAGTATACTTCCTACTTTAAGTCTTTAACTCAATGATCTATATCATACAGCCACCTACAGTAACCAGGTCATCAGTGAACTTGAGAGATAAGAGCAGCATTTCTTCACAGAAAATTAATTTTTTTGGTTTTGCAAAAGATTATTTACAATATAATTAGCTTCTGACAGTCAAATTAATTCCAGTTTTGTTTTTTTACTACACTGCAATGAAAAACAACTTAAACGCTGAAAATGTCAGGTAACTGTCAAGCTATATTTAACTACCACATTTCACTCATGAGGAAACATCATTTGAATAAACAGATGGTGTTACTACGGGGTTGCCATCATTAGTAGAAGCTGTAGAAGCACATATTTGACTCTCAAAATGGCAGATATAAAGGACAAGAAAACTATACGTAATATTGGGCAGTTCCAGAAGAAAAACCATGGTTATACTAAATCTTAGTTTGTTTCATTCCTCCACTCAGTAACATAGTTTTACTGTCAGGGTTGCTTGAATTCCTGAGAACTAAGAAAGAACTGAATCTTGCTAACCAATTCTCAATTAACTTCAGGAGTATTTGCATTCCTAGCTCCTTTGCTCCCTCCCCTGAAATCCCTGGGAAAGTGAATATACTATTTTGGTTACTATATCAAATCATTTATGTAGCTGGGAGTCTATTGAAAATAGATTGTCATGCTATTTCAGGAACATGAACGCCACTAGCCAGCTAACGTATTTAGTCAATGTTATTTAAATGTTATTTAAACAGCTAGTATGGAATAAAAAAAAAAAAGCCATGAAAATAAAGAAATAGATAGAGCATTCTAGTTCATCCAAAGAAATGCAAATAGAAGAACTGTAAAGATGTTTATGATACATGTCATTACTTGTATTAGGAGTTGAACTTCACTAAAAATGGACATCACACTAGGAGAAAGGCACTGTCTTATTTCCAAGAATTGCTCTAAAACTGCAACAGCTAGAAATTTTCCAAACTACAACAGAATTTTCATCTGCTTAAGCACTCAAACAAATAACATTTCAAATTCCAAATTAGTACCAAGAGGGAATGAAAAGGTAATCATGGACAATATTTCATCAGCTGGTTATATAAGTTAATCATAATTCAAGAACACTGAATATAATTTTGACACTATACTTGTGGATTATTTGAGATTTAGGAAGTGATTGGTTAGATTTCTTTTTGACCTTGCTTGTATTTCTCTCATGTACACGTAGAAAAATAACAACCGTAACCAATCAGTTCAGCAACAGTTAAAAGTGCATTTCCACAAAACTAATTCTGATATGCAGAAAGGACTGTGATTATTACTTACTTCAGAATTTCTCAGTGTACTAACACAAGGACGGACCTGGAGGAAAAGGCTTAAGCTCCCTTGAAAACCTTACCACTAACATGCTGCTGCACTACAAAGTCTAGCAAAGTCAGATCAATTGCTAGGAAAGATTAAAATATGGCAAACAGCAAAATCCCATTACTGACATAATGGCCTCATCACAGTTCAGTGTCAGAATCTTAGTGAGCTTTAAGACAAATGATAGGATTTTATGTACAACCATCACCAAAGCAACAGGAGCATGGAAGTACTGAGCAAAATGAGGGCACAAAAGAAAAACTGTAACAAGTTAAACTGAATAAAAAACAGACCATAAAAATATCGATGGGAACTATCTTCCAAGTGTAATACAGTAAAATAAAAATGTGAAAGGTCATGTATTACACTGGACAGAGGTAAATATGCTTTCTTTGTTAACAACAAATGCATATAGTARGGAAACTTACCTACCTTCCTATAGACACCACACAAATCACTCTTCAAAAACTTAAATTCTGAGATTTTTTTTTGCTGTTGTGACAAGCCTGATTTTGATCTGGAGCAGAAGTTTCTATGCGTTACAACCGGAAAAGCTTCTTTCTGTGTTTACTAAACCTCTGGCACTAATGGCAAAGCAGATCAGATGTTTTTGTTTCAGTACCCAGTATCATAACCTTTGGAACAGCCATTTCCACTTTCAAGGGTATTTCCTTTATAAGGTACAACTGTTAGATTCACATACACTACCTGTTAACCTGAGGTAGAAGGTGTCATCACAAAACATTCCAATTCGCAAGTAAAAAGGACTTGACTCAGTCCTTATCCTTACACATCTAAGGTCCCTGGGTGGAACAAATCCCCAAACCAAGTTGCTGGCCAAATCTGTTTCCGTATCTTCTTTCATGTTGTTTTGTAGAATTATGAGCACGCTCATGCCCTCCTTCCTTCCAAGTGAGATGTAACTGCATTTTATTTGCGTTACACCTGGCAGTGACCATAAAGCTTTTATACTTCAATGATAATGAAAAGAGCACAAGCATAGATAGCTGCATGTAAAGTAGAACCTTCTTGCCAGATACAAAGCCAGTATTCTCTATGCAGAAGTACTATTATAACATCTTTTTAAGCCATAGGTATTACAATGGAGACCAAGTAGCAAAATCATTAATTTCAATGATATCATTGTGCCTAGCATGCAGATATCTTTCCAACACACTCCAGATCATTACCACTTAACCAGAGATTAGTACCCATGACATTTTATCCAAAAAATTAAGCACGCAAACAGCTTCAGCCTACCTGCAAAAACAAAGCCATCCAGGAAATTATAAATAATCTGAATTACATGTTAGATCTGTAATAAAGAATTGTAAATAGCAAGTTATTGTAATGGTTATAAACTACCTCAGAGCATTCAGCCAGGAGTTGGTTTGTGAACAGTTTTTATGATTCTTTCAGCAATGAAAGAACCCTAGAAAAAG
The DNA here is from genome assembly GCA_035582835.1 of Phoebastria nigripes. Classification (NCBI taxonomy): domain Eukaryota; kingdom Metazoa; phylum Chordata; class Aves; order Procellariiformes; family Diomedeidae; genus Phoebastria; species Phoebastria nigripes. The sequence goes on from JAYKAV010000007.1 coordinate 18,861, forward strand.
AAGCTTAACTTCAGAAGCCAAGTTAATGAATGCATACAAATTGAGATTCCTCCCCACTCCTCTCAGAGGCAACACTTCCTGCTCTTGCAATTTTATCATGACTCTCACTATTTTTAGTGCTTTTCTTAGAGTCTCTGCTGCTGAAATCATGCCTGAGAGTCTTAGCATTAATTTTAAAAGAAAAGATTTCCACTCTCCTGCATCCTGAGAAACTTGAAAGTGTGAAACCAGTGCAGCCTACAGGCTGAAAAACTAGAAAGAATACAAGAAATCCAGGGTGGGTTTTGTTTTGTTTTAAAAAAACCTCATGATTTCTAAGCTGATTCCTTGAGTGGCAGGAGCTAGATAATGCATCAGCTCCTCATAGCTGACTGTCCACTGGAATCTCTCCAGAGCAGATGTAAGGCACATCAGCAGTTTTACACGGAAGAAATATGCAATGCCACTTTCACTGCTCTTTCTATGCAGCGGATATTCTTACTCTTCAGAATGCTTCTCTTGAAAAATCAAACTTTTAAAGAGAACACTTGACCTTTTCAACTAAGAATGAGTATTATTTTGTGCACAAACTATTTTTGGTTTACAACAAGATAATTTTCTTTTTCTTCTCTGAAAAGCTAACTCTTCTGCAACTAAGAGCATCTTGTGTGAGAGGATAAAACTAAGAGTTATGTTACCTGCAAGAAAGGTGTAAACACAAGTTAAGAAAGAATATAACATCAGGCTTCCTTAGGGGATAAATGATACTTTTACATTCACCTTAATATAGCTACTTGCTTTTAATTATACATGCACTTGGAATTTGAACGAGAAAGTTAAATAGATTATCTGCTTTTATATTATTATATATGATTGAGCAGCGTCTTTAAAAAGCTACCACTAGATGGTGCAACAGCTTAAATAATTCATAAATTTACAACGCTTTCCCGTGCCTCTTCCTTCCCTGCCCCCAATAAAGTGCACTCAGCAACAGCAGGAGACAACACACAACTGGGAAGCAAACTTAACTTCTATAATTTGTATTTGTCAAAATAGCAGTCAAAACTAGCTTTCCTCTACACATAATAATTCACTCCCTTCTTCGGCATTTCTTTTAAACGGGAGGGAAGAACAGTTGCTCATCTGAGGGAAAATTGAACGGTAATGAAATCGCTATGACTCCTTACGGCTCTCAGTCAGAGCGCTACAGGAGGAGGGAAGTGACCGACCACTGCAGATCAGGGTATCCAGAATGCTGTTCTTGGACTTGAGAAATGCAAATTCACATCTCTCTTCTGCTGGACAGACTAACTTAGCAAGCCCAAAAGCAAGTCTCTTAACCTCACTGCATGTCAGTTCTCATCTGAAAGTAAAAATTATGGAGCTGTTTGTTAGTACTTGCAAACTCAGACAGATGCTGAAAGGACAAATACATTTAAAAATTATGCCATATTCCAGAACTGTTAAGTATTTTAGTATATGTATGAGAGGCACATAACAGCTTTGGCATTCACTTTCCCTTGGCCTACGGTACTCTAAACAGATGCATTTTGATTAGTTTTAAAATGAGCTACGGTGACTTTCAGCAGTCTCTTACCTGCTACTGCAGGGGATCAGACCCAGTTACTCAGGAAATGCTTCTACTGTGCCCTTACCTCTTCTTTTAGGGCCTACTGTTTCATCTCCTGAAGCTCTGGATTTTGAAGAAAGCCTGGTGGGTCAAATGTATTACTACTGTCATGGTTTAACCCTAGCCAGCAACTAAACAGCACGCAGCCGCTCGCTCATCCCCCGCCCTCCGGTGGGATGGGGGAGAGAATCAGGAGGGCACAAGTAGGAAAATTCGCGGGTTGAGATAAAAACAGTTTAATAATTGAAACAAAACAAAGTAGAACAGTAATAATAACAATGATAACAACAACAACAACAATAGAATATACAAAGCAAGCGATGCACAATGCAATTGCTCACCACGCGCTGCCCGACGCCCAGGCGCCACAAGACGCGAGAGCCCCCACCCCCTTCCTGGACCACGCCCCCTAAATATATATTGAGCAGACGTCACATGGTATGGAATACCCCATTGGCCAGCTGGGTCACCCACCCCGGCTATGCTCCCCCCCAGCTTCCCATGCACCTGGCAGAGCACGGGAAGCTGAAAAGTACCCGGTGCAAGCACCAGTCGGCAACACCCGAAACATCAATGGGCCATCAACGTTCCTCTCATACCAAACCCAAAACACAGCACACACACACCCCAGCTACTGGGAAGAAAGTTAACTCTGTCCCAGCCGGAACCAGGACACTACGCAGCTAAAATGGTTAGTTATGCCTATCCTGGCGGTCAAGTATGGCTGGATTTTTATTTTAGAAATTTTGTTTAAACATTTATCATCAAGAGTGCCAGGAACAATTTATTACAAGTTAAGTTAAACTGATAAATAAAGCAAAATGTCTTCTCCAGTTCTAGATGCATAGCATAGGAAGTTCTGAGCTTACTTTGTTCACAACCAGCAGAACTAGAAGCCTAAAGTGTATGTTATTCCAAAACACATTTTTAATGATCATCAGTAAACAGATTATAACCAAAGTTATGCATAATGTGCACTTAAGCCTATAAGAAAAAGGAAAGTGGTGGATAGGTAACATTAGAAGTCAGTCATGTAGACAAGGTAAATTTTCTATCAGCTAGTAGACGTCAAACAGACTATTTAATCAATCAGGTATGTGAGAACACACAGAAATCACACACCTTCATTTCACAGGAAAGAAACCTCCACCCAGCCATAGCTACCCTGCACATGAACATCAGGGGGGAAAAAAAAAAAAAAAAGAAAAAAAAAGAAAAAAAAATGCTGAGTAACATATGCACCTATGAAATAGACCAGGAGCTGCTACAGGAACTATGAGAAATCCCCTCCAGCACATGCAACTGGGAGGAAGAACACTAGGTTAGAAAACAGGTTTGAAAAAGAAAGGAGACTGTGCCTAATACATTAATAACTAAGACCTGAAAACCAAGATAACTGAGAAGACTATTCCCACTCTGGATGCATCATGGGATAAAATTCCTCCAGGAGATGAAAGGACCTCCCCCAAGCTCAGCTAAAACTTTGGTGGAAATATCATCAGGGTGCTCACATGGGATGGAAGAGATTCAAGCTTGTGGAATCTTTCACTACAGGAAAGAACATTTCTTGGATATACACAATACATTTACCTGTTAAGCCTTTTACTGCTCTGAACACATTTACTCTGCTTTTAAAAAAAAAAAAAAAAAAAAAAAAAAAAAAAAAAATCAATCAAGTCTGTAAGTCTTTGCCAGATTGTCAAAGGGAAATTGAACTGGCAATCTCAGAAAGGCACCACAAGATTTATCAGGAATTAAACTGCCCAAAAGGATAGCACGTGCGCCCTTTTCCCCTTGTGCTGCACTAAACAGAAGTGTGTAATAAATATGTCAACAATATAAACAATAGACATGAATATAGCTGCAAAGAGATAGAATGAAAGTCCAACAATAATTCAGTAGCTTGATGATTCATGGGGGAAAATGTATAATAATAGTAATTCAGTTACAATCAACTCCTTTTTCATACAAAATATAAATTCTTTATACAATGGAGTAATGCAGCTATGTAGTTACTAAATAGCTTCACTGTATAAAGTTCAAAAATAGTGATGTAGCCTCTTTTAGTTGGTACTATTCCCATAGGAAGTAGAAGAGAATCTCCTTTTCATTTAAGGATGACCAGAAAACAATACAAATAAATATTGAGGGCACATCTACACTACAAGGCCTTTGCTAGCGTAGCAAGTGATCTATATCACTACTATTATATAAAGAATGGCCTATATCACTACATCAGAATAGCTGTTGGCCAGCCCCTCTAATGAGAGGCAATTTATCCTGAAATGAACTATTATGCCACCTCCTTAAGTATCGTAAGGAGAGATGATCTAATCACATACTTCTATGCTGGCAAAATTATGTTTACACTGGAGGGTTTGCTAAGGTGGGGATTTTGCCAGGCCAAGCCTAAACTTAAGTTCACACAAATGCAACTACTCACTATGGTTAATGAAGTGCCACCTTCAATATCTTCATCCCAAAGTACTGCTAGGGCACCTCCCTAGCTCAGTACATTTCACTTCCTCCGAGATAGAGGATGAAGCCATTTCAGCAAAATTTGTCCTTTGTAAGATGGTAGATACTTTTAACATCTAAACTGGATGAGAATCCTGTTCTACTTACTCCTTTTTCCTTTCCTAACAAAGCTCCTGCCCTCTTGGTTGCGAATTTGGCCTTCATCCTTTTTGTTCTAATGCTGCTGCACACATGGCAATATATTCTTACTGCAGACGGGGCCACTACACAGAGTAGGGGAGCAGTTAAAAAGAAACAAGGAACAGGGGACTCCAGATCACTCTGAATCCCAGCCTCAGCTAAACCCTACCTCTGCTGTGGGAAAGTTGTCTTTGTTGCCCCGTGAGCATGACTGCTGGCAGTTCTCTTCTGAGGCCAGGCTGTTGCTTTCAAGATCAGCCTCCAATTGACAGAATTTTAGCTTAATTGCCCCACTACAGGCAGGATGATGCTTATGGCCATTGTGGACAGCAGCAGGGATCCAGGTGTGACCCAGTCTTGCAACCTAAGAGAAGCTGTATCAGAAAGCATTTCATGATCTGCACCCCAGGTCAACCCACAAGGAATTACATACAGCACGTTGGAACAAATAGAGGTCAGAGACTGTGGCACTTGTGCTTTTGCTGGACGCCCCCCATCCTCGCAGCACACACAGGATAGCAGGAAAAAGAGTTGTCAACTTCATTTTATATAAGCCACTCCTGAGAAATCTGGTGGCTTGATAAGCAGCTGTCACAACAGCAAACAAGGAAACTCCAGATGAGATATGCAACTTCATGGGAGTCTGTGCTTTGCATAAGACTGAAAAGAATGAAGAGGGGTCATGATAGAGTCTACAAGGGGTTCTGAAGGAGACAGACAATTTGAAAGCCTGTATTGTATATCTAGTGTTCTGATTAAGTTCATAGGTCCTAGTCAGGGAAGATACTACTGCACATTTTTCAGCAGATCTCTTACATTTGCAGACCTGATCCCTCTGGGTGCCCAAGAATATTCATGAGCCAAAATGCCAATCTAAATGAGGAAGTTTATCTTTACGATTAAGGCTTAGGTACTCACACGGCACCTCATACTGTAAAAGAGATTACATAGTGAATATATTTAACTTCAGAAAAGCCCTGTGAGACATGGAAGATCAGTTCCACAAAAGGAGTATAAAAATGAAGTATCAAAAAATGAAATTACATTGCTTTTCACCATGGCAAAGTCTGCCACTAAACATGAAACTGAATCTTACTCTCCAAAGTCCCAGGCTAGCACTCTGAACATCCTTGTATTCTCTGAGGCAGAAATAGTTTCCCTTCTTTTTGCTTACCTTCTCTCTTTATTGTTAGAGAGAGTAATAGCAGTGGAAGAATACCAAAATATATGTACAGATTGTACCCAAGCTGCACCTTTTCTCAAAATATTAGCTTTCAGGTGAAAGACTTCTGTGAAGTCTGTAGGATACCTAAATTGAAAGATGGCATGATCAAAATTTATGTAGTCATTAATTAGGATAGAGCAAGGTCAGACAACATAGCTATAAAAAAAAAATCTGAAAAGCATTTTCTCTATTAACTGAAAAATATACAACTTTTAGACTGTTAGAAGTTCAGACTTTAGCTCAGTATATATGCACACTTGTGTTTTACTGGTCATAAATGTGGACTTGTAACTTATCTAAATAGACATCAGAAGAGGCAACTGAAAGGCTTCCCTTCTCTCTCCCACAAACACACTTTTTTTCTTTTTAATCCTAAAGTTTTCTATTTTCTAATAAAAAGCACCACAAAGTATAAGAAAAGATGGAAGGAATTGAAAGGAAGTATAATCTGTCTGAAAAATAACTCCATTTTAGTTATTCTAATAACTTTAAAAGAGAGATTTTCTAAAGTAAGTATAGGCATGAACTGATGAGCTCATAATAAAAGAAAGCATTTCTAGTGTATTCCTTTCTGGAGTTCAGTTAAATACTTGGGAGAGAAAGCATGTGGAATGCAGAGAAAAAAAAAGTCTGGCGTCCCTGTCCCTCCCCCCAGAAAAGGCTTATGTAACTCTGACTTCTAGGTCACTGAAATAATCTGATACAGATAAGTGAATATATGAAGAATACAGTCTGCAGGTGCTGACTGGCTTCTTCATCAAGTTGGAATCTTGACTCCTTTTCTGGTATGACTGCCATCATTACAGTCATCCTTTCCACTGCTAGCATAGACAAGAGAACACAGAACAAGCAGATCTACCCTTCCTTTAACCAACAGGTGAGTGGGTTTATTTCACCCAGATAAGTGCTATACTAAAAGCCATGGCGTTCCTTAGGAAAAAAGAGACGTTAAGTTATTCTTGCATTACTAAGCAGGCACTTGCCCAAGAACATTGTATTCACATTTTTTAAAAACACAAAATTTGTTCTGTAGTAATTTATGATTCTGCAAGGTGACAAAAACTAATTAAGTTTGTCTACTCATTTCATAGAATTAATTGGAAATCTGCAAGAGAAAACACACCTCATTTTGTCTGAACCACATGTATACAGCCAACAATAGTTTTTAACTTAAAAAAGATAAAGTTAGTCAGATTACTTTGTGATTCGATTCAAAAACAGTGCTGCACAAAGCAAATAAATCCACCCAGAACCTGTAATGTTTGAGAAGAGTTTTGACACAAAGTTGTTCTTCCTTTCTAACCAGGAGTACCAGTCTTGGTGATTATTTTAGTCAGAGATTATTTATTTTTCCCCCTTGAAGAAAATAACTTCCTTTTCCTTTTGTTTCCAGTAGAACTAACTCATAAACTCAGAAATTACCCCACACTAAAGGGAAGCTAGGGTCCTGTGTCTCAGTAGGATAGAGATTTGGACAGACAGGAGTGCGTGTATACAGAAAACAAAGTCATACCTAGCTGAGGGAGAATATTCAAGCATATACACTGAGAACACAAAAGTTAATGTGCTATCCATAACTTCAGTGTTCGAGGCAGCATCTAGTTCAAATATTCATTGAGAGAGACAGAATAGGATTTGTTGACTATGGATGAAAGTTCTCTCTCATAATACTTTTGTACTGATGCTACTCAACAGCATATTGGAAACCCCTTACAGGCTACAAAGGAACATAGGGAATAACTAGATTACATTTATATTAACTAATAAGACACATTCAGCTTTTTCACCATAAAAGAGTGGAATACTATCGACTATTACATCTGACACTGCTCAGAAGAGGCATATTATCTTTATGTTAAGTATACTTATATGTACACAATATAAGTATATTTATATGTACACAATATAAAACTTATTTAATTGAAGTTCAGAATTAGCAACTGGCAGAATGTCTCACACTCATTATTTGAATCATCTGCTGGAAACAATAGAAGAATTTCAACTACAGTTGAACTCTTCACCTACAATTGAAGAACAGGGCTAGTCGAGGGAATGTAGCCAGTTCCCTGAGCTCTAAATTAACTTCAGTTTAGTTAGAAATATGACTTGACAGTGGAACAGTATGAGAGGCAGATCCTGCAATATATACTGGATTTGTCAGATCCCCTAACTCAGCTGGAAGACAGAAGCTCTTGATGATACAGCTAGTAAGTTGGAAATGCTACATCTACTTCAAATGGGTCTTTGTCTAATTTAGTCYCACTATTTAGCCCATTCACTTGGTGTTGAGGGTTGCAGAGATATCCACCAGCACTGGAACTCTGCCAATTTTTCGTGGATCCTGAAGTTGAAAGGAAAAGCAAACAATGCTAAGATGACTCAGAAATACACAGAAATTGCTTGTTAACAAATATGACAAGCTTCAAGCATACTTTCTTGGGGGATTTGAAAACAAAAACTACGTTTGTTTTTTTTTTTAAGATTTGTATCCTCCCCTCAGCTTTATTCACCTTGCACTAAAAATGCTAGGAGAAACAGTTGTAAAGTGGGACACACGTACTTTGCAGGTATTATTTATATCTACATTTGTAACTTGCCACTCCATCTAAAAGTCTTTTGACCACATCTGCAGTTTTAGACATGTGCAAAAAATTAGTAGCAAACAGAAAACTGATGGTATACAGAGAATCCCAAATTAATCACTAATGGAAGCTCCAAACACAACTGGAAGCCAAAGAACTGGACAAGCAATTTACATCACTTCCCTTATGAAGGAAGGAAAGAAAAATGGACTTCTGCTGTCAGCCTTGAAAAGAAAATCTCTTGCTCAGTCTTACCAAGAAAACTCTATAGATTCCTGACTATTTAGTATTTGTTGTGGGTTATTTTAGTACCTTGTTTTGAAAAATAACCCATTTTTCTAACCCAGCATGCAGCTCACCACACCTGTTATGGAGGTAATAGACAACTAATATCTGCTCATCTCTCCACATGCAGCACTGTTGCCTTCCTCTCATGTGTCTTCTCTAATTAACGCCTCTCCATATCTTAATTTCTGTATGTACATAACAAGAATTTTGAAGCTTATGATTCTGATTATACCAGAAACAGTGTTCAGGCCCAGAGAGTTTGAGTGGAATCACTGCATTTATGCACAAAGTCCAACAAGACTACCCACCCAAAACCAGTGTTTAGATTCTCACTGACAGAGAACATACATAGCTGTGGGTTGTCCAGCCCTACTCTACCTCACCCATCGAATATTAAGCACACAGATTTCTCTCCCCACTAGGAAATCCAGGGCAACTCTGTAATTGTGATTCACCAGTAGCTAGGGGGTTCTCTTGTCTCTATGTCTAGGGAGTCACCTCCACCCCCTCAAAAACCAAACCAAAACAAACAAAAACCCCCCACAAAACCAAAAAAACAAAAACATCAGAAAAAAAACCCCAAAACCCACCAACCCAAACCAACCAACTAAACAAAAAAATCAGATAGGAAAATATGTTGTAGTCCCTGAATCCCAGTGCTGTATTCTTGATATGCTATATTTATCTGTTCCTTCAAAAGACAAGAGTCATTAATATCTAATGAAAAACCTCATGCCTGAGGCTGTTACCAACAGACTAGAAGTTAAAGAAGAGAGCATGAAGGCCTATTGATCTTTTCTCTTGCAGGTGAGATACACTTACTAAGTTGTTTAAAAAAATAAAGAAATAAATCACCAAATCACTCTCCATAAATTAACCATGAGCCTGATTGAGATCACAGAGATTTTTGGAAAGCTGTACTTGGACAGATATCTTCCATTCCTGTGCTAGTATAAAAGTCTGATGCAACTCAAATATTCAAAGACACTGGTCACAATCCAGATTCACTTGACACTTCTGTTTCTTTTCTTGCACTCCATCAGCTATTTAATTTCTCTAAGACAATGACACTTAGAACATGATTTAAAAGCAGGATAAACAGTGACAACAGATGACAAACATCAAGAACACTACATATTTTGGTGTCTGAATTGATTAAAAATTGAATTGATGCAACACACTCAAATACATTTCTCACAGAAACACTACCTATCTGAGAAGCAGCCAAACACCTAACTTTTCTTTTTCACACTACTTTGCATAGTCACAATGGTTTTTATCCTTCTCTTCTTCAGCTGCAACCCTCTTGTACATAACGTATACATAAAGGCATATACGTACAAGCTAGTTCAGGGCTTTTCTGTGATTCATTCCTTCATTCATAACTACAGCTTTTTCAGTGAATAAATGTTTGTCACTTAAACTTCCCACTTCATAGAGAAGTGGCTTTTCTTGATTAAGCAAGTTAGTGCTGCTCCTAAAGCAAAAAGTTTAGAGAATGGCAGACTTTTCTGTAGTCTAGCTTGCATATGAAAACTCTGTTATCAAATCCAGTGGTAAAATATTAGTGCTGAAGTTTAACTCAGAAGGGCGGGGGGGGCCACACATAACATGTCAGAAAAAATACCTCTCTGACAGTGAGCTCCTTATTCCTTTAAAACTCTTTTCAGAGAGATTACACTAGCAAACTGCATTGCAATCACAAAGACTGTGCATGTGTTTCAACAACAACAACAAAAAAGGCAGGACTTGTTTCCTCTCTCTGACGTACATGTAGTTGTATACTGCAAGCAAACACTGATGAAGTCTGTATTATCCACAGAAACTGTGTGAAGGGGAAGCTGGACAAGACTACAGAACTGGAAGAGTACTGCAAACTCACTGTGAGTCAAGGAGTATTCCCTTCTCAAAAGCTCAATTGTTTGTTGCATATTGCCCATACTCTTCTGGTGTTTTTCTGCAGTCACTAATGCAATTTTTCCTAATTACTGCTAGCCTAGAGATTGAGCACTGTCTCCTCTATGAAGGGACACAGGGTTCTCAAGTGTCATTAGCAGGTGACAGATTCAAAACTAAGAAAATACAACATCCCGTAACACGCCCAGCTGTAAAAATCTGCACATAAGCCTGGCCATCTTCTGTGGTCCATTCCCTCACACCCCCCCAGCATTCACAACTCTAAAACCAGTATAAATATGGCAATCACAAAGGAGAAAATGCATCACCGTCACCTATTGTTCTCTACCAATGTGAGGTGAGAACACACATATCAAAAACATGTAATTCCTTACAGCCTAGAGGCATGCACCATCATCTTCTAGGTAAAACCTTTTCATTCAGGCACACAAAACCTTTTCTGAACCCTGTGTGTGGTTTTGCTGCATTTTTATCTCAGACATTGCCAAGCATTTGCTTTAACATTACATTTGGTCACTTCTGGTACTTCAAAAAAACAGGAGAGTCAGCTCTCACTGACTGATAAAAACTGTGTCATTTTAGTTCCTGTTAGAGTCAACTATATTTTCAACATGCTCCAGGCAGAAGATGATGAAGTAATGGCAAAACTACCCAGATGCAAAGACCGTAGTTCATATCCTCCTGTGTGTGAAAGACACTTTTTCCTCTTCTTTGGTGAAGAGAGTTTGGTCTGTGATGTGTATTTTTTATTCAAATGAACACAACCACAAACACCCCATTTACTCATGCAATTTTCTGCTACGTACTAAATATTCACACTAGTAAGTACAAATATTCCTGTCAAGTCTCAGCAGTAAAACCATGACAGTATCACTAGTCAGACTTATGGCTTCAATTACACTAACACCCTTACAAGAAAAAATATAAAGGTGTATTTAAAAAAAACCAAACAACAAACTACCAAACTATTGACTATAGATACCCTCCATTTCCTCTTGTCCATTAGCTTTAGCAATAATGGCTAACACTGTGTGTCAGCAGCAGATAGACAATGCTATCAGTATTTTAGCAATTCTGTCCTGCAGTGGCATGGCAGAGGGCATCATGCCATAGCATCAGTCAGTATTTATACATCAGTGCTAGGATCTCACCATTTAAAATGCAGAACACTGTAGCCCTTTTTGCTGTATTTTCAAGTAGTCTCTAGAAGATCATGAACCATAACCTTCCAGAAATAGAGGAACATTAGTACTTTTAAAGAACACATTGTTTCAGTATGTAATCTATTGTTAGCTAAAATATACCCTTGCAAAATGTGGTGGTTTTTTTGTTGTTGTTGGGTTTTGTAAGTCTAACTGCAGAAGTGGGGGGAAGGAACAGTTCAAACTTACCACCTTGGTTGAACCCAGCATTTATTGCCCAAGAATTGCTCTACAATTAGTCAAACACACATTTTCCAAACATTCTCATCTTTTATGTGCTTAATACAGCAAAATCTTTCTAGCCTAAACTTTTTTTTACACACATACCTCAGGAATCTTGATGGAGGAATGAGGGAGGGAGTATGGTTTTAGTGAAGATTCCAGCAGCTCTTCCCTGAAACAACCTGCAAAATTTCATCTCAGTTGTGACTAAGAAAATGGCCTTATAAGCTAGCTCAGTTAACTCATGTGAATCGATTTTTAACTGAAAATATATTTTATAGTACCATCTCACTCTTCTGCAAGCTGCCTAATAACTAGAAATGCAAATACCTATTGGAATATTTATTTTTAATCCATAACCTTAAGACTTTGGCTCTATGACTTTCAGTTGCCGTGACACAATCCAGGGATAAAGTGATTAATTGCTACTCATGACAACAGCACAATTGTTTTAACTATGTGGGTGAAATGACCTGGAAATACTGTTCATTGCTGGCATTAGACAATATTAAAGTAATCTAAAAAACAACAGAAATGGCTAATCACTGAAACTCTCTCTCATTCAGGTATATGGACGATTCCAACAAGAGGAGTTAAGACACTGGACATTTTTTAGCTAACTAATGACTGAGCAAGCTAGAACTAAGAGGTTCAGGTATAAACTACTGAAATTATCCCTGTTTGAAGTAAAATGCAAACCAACTTCTCTGTTCTTCCTCTCCCCTCTCCGCCTGTCTTCAATGAAAAAGAGTTCTTAAGTTCATGTACCTCAGTTAAGATTTATTGTCACTGCTTTATATATTGGACTTTTAACACCATTGCTGCTGAACAAAGCAGCAGCAAAAAAGACTTCATTCAAGTTTAGAACTGAAAATAACATGAAGGCGGGGCATGCCAGTGTCGTATCTTTTAAAGAATGAACTACTACTCTGCTCCCCACCCTTGAATTTGCAATTAGGGTGTTTCCCATAGGCCTACAGTTTGGTAGTCCTGCAGGGCTAACTATTGACCTAAATCAAGTACCAAAATCATAAAGAATGTCATTTTCTTATAAGCAGAAAATAAATATTAGAATGTTAGAAGTTGTTGAGTTTTTTTAAATAAGCTTACTAAGTAAAAATACATATGCTGTTCTTTGAATTATGAGTCAGGAAATACTGATATCTAGCACTACCATAATAGTAGTACTTTATTCACATAAAGATATGCTCAGTCATGCTCACCTGCAAGCACTGACAAACACAACCTTCAGTCAGCAGCCATCAACATTTCAGTCTTTCAACAGTAAGTGCTCCTCAAAAAACAGTTTCACCTTGGGCCCCTTCTGTAGGGGCAGGACACACTAGCACATAATAGATGCCAAAAGAAAGATGAAATTGCTGTCTGTCTCATTAGCAGTACTTTTACAGAACCATTCCACAATCCAGGTCTACGTATTCAGGCACTTCTCATTATTTTCAAGTGGGATGCTCAAATACCTTAGTGGTTCTAGACCTTAGTTGCTTACCTACTGTACAGAAAATTTATCTTATGCTATTGCTGTCTTTTTCCCTGGAGTTAGTTCACAGCAGTGTGGAACAATGTCCATAGACAGAGAAATACTATGGAGACATGCTATGAACATGGAAGGAATGAAATAATAACCAGTAAAAACCTTAAGGATTTTCTCTGACATGAAATAAGTGCAGCTACTATTTCTTCTAGCTTTGCATGAGAGGAAGCAAAAATGTCAAGTGTGTAGGGGATTTTTAAAGGGCAAAAAATAGGAAGCAAATAGGTCACCTGAAATAAGGAAAAAGTAGTACAACACTTCCCCACAACTGCTTTTTCCATCCCCCCCAAAGCAGTTTCATATTTGACTGTGGCTGTGTAGCAGCATGTATGGCAGAGAAGGCACGGGCACTCAAACTACTATGAAATACTTGGGTTTCTTTGCAGAATAGCAGCCAAAACAAGGACAGCACACTGCAGGAACCTCAGATGGAACTGAATAGCCCACAACAACAGTTCTAGAGTAACAATCACCTTTCCCCTGGTGATTCCTCTTGTGGCTTTGCTTATATTGCATTTCATGAGTATGAAGGTAAGAAGTGCTCTGCATGAATCCTACAGGCTTTGAAGGAAAATTTACTGGACTCATTAAGCCCAGGACACACCTATTCAGCAATTGGATAAACTCCCTGCCCGAAGTATTCTTATCCAGCTGCGGGGCATTCAAAGGCAATCAGATTAACTGTAGCTTTAAACATATTCAGATGCGTTTCTGGGCAGCCACAGGGACATGAAAGAAACATACTACATTACACAGAAGCTTTGGACACAATTGGTATGTTAGCCTTCACTCTGTGCATAGCTATCATAATGGCAGACTCTTTATTTATGACCAAAACAAAATGCACGGAACATTGATAAATTAATACAGTTCTACCACAGAAGAGAAACACCTAAAGTTCAGAATACTATTTAGACAGCTGCCAACAAAGCAAGAAACAAAGCTAACATGCTTTTAAGGTTATTTTTTGTTCAGATAAAAACTCTCTCAGTAACACTTCTGTCTATTTCAAGAAGTCCTTTATCTGTTAAGAAATAATCTCTTCAATAGGTTAGTTATCATGGGTTCTCCATTGTGAGAAATGTAGAAAATTAATTTCATTCTTTTTGGTTCTTTATTCCTATGGCCCTGAACTCCTCTATCATCTATCTAAAAGAGTTTTGTTTGCTGTTTTGTTTATATTTCCCATGCTGTATGAAGCAATCCTTTTCTAGAAACAATGAGGCATGAGCTAATGTATTTATTACCCCCAGTATCACTGTGTTTTCTTTGTTTTACATCCTTCAGGAAAAATCAGGTTATTTTCCTCCCCCAGGACACAGTCCAGTTTCCAGTGTTGGGCACCAYAGTCAGAAACAGTGCCAGTTTTAAGAGTGGTTTAAAGGAAATTTTTTTTAAACACCTTTACCAGCATCGTCCCACTTATTTGCCTGTCTCTTCAGCAATCTGCATAAGGTGAGTAACGCCTTATCCCCCTATTTTGCTGTATTATACAAAACGTGATTTAGGAAACTCATTATACCTTATCAGCAGAGTTCAGCTTTTGTGTAAAATATCAGGTAATAAATAAYATCCTGCTGACTATATGTCAATTATGACTATCTGCTTAAGCTTTCTTCAAAGCCATACTCACTCCATACAGTCCAGCTATTTTGCCTTGGATAAAAGCAGAAATCCTTCTCCCCTCCAGTAAGATTTCCACAGAGGTCCAGAAACAGCAGAGCAATGAGCCTGCAACTGTAAGGTGATTAGCATCAAGCAGTGCTCAGTTGCAAAATAGGAACTGGTATGCATGCTACAAAAATGATTGTTTTTTGATTTTTTACTTACTATACGCTGCCTTTTCATGTTCTTTCTGAATCATGTCCATGTAGTGGCAGACCCAGAGGTATTGCATATAGTGCTTACAAACCATTTGTCACAAACCAGCAATGAAGTAGAACTCTAAAAAGAACATTGACATCCAACAGTTTCCTCAAAGATTGACTTAATCTTTAATTAGTCATCAAAACGACCAAAGATGATGCTAGTATGGATGCAGTATTAGTAGCTTGTAAAGATACAGGTCAACCTGTTATAGAGTACAGGACTGAGCCACAAAATTCAGTTGAAATTAAATGGAAAGGAAACCGAAGCTAAAGTCTGTAGTTAAACAGTTTTCAATTTCAAAAAGCAAAACCTGCATAAGACCATGTTCATCATGTTAAAGTTTTACAGATAAAGTGTACACATATAATACATACATATTTGCATAAGGTTTATTATATTTATTTTGAAACCTCAACACTTCCTTGTTCACTTCTCCCCACCCCCCTAGGAAAGCAAGATGTGCCAAAGACTCCATACAAAAAGAACACCAAACTTTTGGTCTCTGAAGATATATAACATGAACGTTATCATAATGTTTTCCAAATGTTTGTTGGTAATTTTAAAACTATAAATCTTAAAATTATAAGCCAAATACGATTCTATGATTTTGTAGATAAGTATCACAATACCAGCACAGTCAGTAAAAAAAGAAGGTCTGAACAGCCAAGAAGATAGAAATCTAATTTCTTGTCAGCATAGTTCAAAGGAAGTATTGATTAAAAAAAAGAACAGTTCTTTTGGAAAATATCCATTTCTGCTTGATACAAATAAGAAAATTCCCTATGTGAACACACAGGAAAAAAGTGGAATGCAGCTCTTCACAAACAGAATACTATATTTTAACACAAGGTGTGTACTTAACAGCAAATTATGTATAGAGTATTTTTAGGAACAATTTTGCTTAAGTAGCAGTCAGTGAGAGTATCACTAATTTTGTTTAATGATACTTTATTACATAAGCAAAAATTACAGGAAGATCAGAGCCAGCCCTAAGTATTTTTAGGTGCGGGCCTGCGAAACAATTTTACAGGCCTCATGCTGGTAGGTATTTCTCACATAACTAATCCATATAACCTTGGAGAGAACCAGCAAGCTGATTCTCCATGGTTTTAGGTTACCTGTTATCTGTAAACCTGGATAATCATCTACATGTCTTTGACATGTTAACTATATCATAAATCATCTTATAGCTGTAAAATATACTAGTAGACACCGAGAAGACTAGAGCCATCAGCCTCTCTATGCAAATATGTAGCCAGCTGAGGGTGGGAGAGGGCATAAGGGAAAGACAAAAGCAAGAAAAAAAATCATATACAACCTTTTCCTTTTTTAAGTCACACCCTTATCACTCACTTCTGCACACTCTCTCCCTGCCATTAGTATAAGAGGATCAATTTACAAACAAAGGTTAACTGGCAAACTGGGTTAACATGGCGATTATTTTGTAAGGAGGCAGAGGGGGCCTCTGTGATAAGAGACCAGAAGCTGCCCCATGCCAGACATAAAAAGCTGAGCCAATCAGTGAAGCTGGTAGAGCCTCTGTGAAAACATGTTTCAGAAAGGCTAAAAAAAAAAAAAAAAAAAAGCTGCTCAGTAGTTGGTGGGGTAGAGAAAGTGTGAGAAACAATCTTGCAGACACCAAGGCCAGTGAGAAGGCAGGGGGCGGGGGTGCCCTGAAGGAAGCTGCAGGCAGTGGAGAGAAGTCCATACGGGAGCAGGTTTTCTGACAGAAACTGCTGCCTGTGGAGGACCCACACTGGAGCAGGTTTATCCTGAAGGACTGTAGCCTGTGGAGAGGACCCACACTGGAACGGTTCGCGAAGGAAAGTGCATTGCTTTCTGATTACAATTACACCTCATGCACATACTTCCTTCTATTGAAGGCTTCACTATCTATATGACACACAAAAACCAAAAAACTAACAGACACAAAGGTTAAATAAGAGTCATTGTGCTGTGAATATAAAATTCCTCCTGTTGACACAAATGTCCTGGAGAACGCAGAAGTTAGCTGTGAGCTCGTAATGCCTACAAAGCAGTTAAACAGAGTCACTTTTGTATTCATTGAGACATGTATCATCACTAAACAAAATCAAAGCCAACGACTTGAGCCCACAGTTTAAAGTGAAGTATTTTGGAAGTTACAGTTACACATAAGAATATCAACATTAACAGTTTTTAATCCCTATTTAGTATGAAAACAAGTTCTCAAGTCTTGGACTTTACAAACAAAATATTATTTTGTGTAGGCTAACACTTCTCTCATGGAAAAAAAGCAGCTTTGCAGAAAGCACGCTGTTAATTATGTTTTATTTAATTCTATTTTCATGTGTCTTTAAGGATTAAGTTATTTCATCATGAATATGCAACAGAAAAAAAACCCAACTTTCTGTATGGTGAGATGTTAGCATCTGTATTCTGTTACATAACTGAAATATCAACTATTTCTCTAAACCGTCACTAAGGACACAAATTCATTTTCATGAAGTTTTTTAGATGTATATATCTTGTCTGTAATACATACTATTCATATCAGACAAGTTAGATACCAAGCTTCACAGAAATTGTAAAGTTTGCAATCATAACCACTGCTCATCTGCTGTGATTATGCTATGCAGCAGACCTGCTTAGCAGAGAATAAAGCAAATGTTTACCTGTGTTGATCATGTGGATTACCACTTGCTCTTAAGAGAATGCATGAAGAATAATACCAAAGCACAGGAAAAATTGGCATGTCAAATAACAAAGAAGTCATTCAGAGGGGGTTGGTCAGTACATATAGTGTGATCAACTTAGTGATCAACTGGTAACTATTATGGAGGTTTTTCAGATTTTCAGCTAAGTGTTTAGCTGAACATTTACATTTCACACTTTCCAAAGGAGACTTTTTAAAAGTCACCCTGAAAGTAGGCAAAGAAGATATTTCAGTCAGTAGAGGCACAAGCGCTTCAGACTACTTGGTTTTGCTGCGCTTTTTTTAACTTGAGATAAGAGCCTATATATGAAGAGCTATGTACCACAGAGTAGATGATGTGTGGTCCTATGGCCATGCTGCTAACCATAGAAACCTTCAAAAGTTTCAAGTTTCTTGCAATGAACAAGTTCAAGATGTTAATGCTAAGCAACAAACTTCTTCCAAGGAAGTTTCATATTGATGAACCTGTGATTAAATTTACAGAATGTTGACAAATTAAACGAAAATAATTTCATTCCTTATTCAGTATTGGGCTTTCCTTGAAAAAAACATTTACTGTCAGATAAAGTTATCAACAAAGATAACTTTTCCAAAAATAATTTTCTGTGTGGCTGATATTTGTTGATGTATATGACACCATTTTCAAGCAGTGTATTACTCCTACAACCTATTCTCTATCTGTCCATGCATGTTACTTCAGCCATTGGCCAGCATAAAATGAAATACAGCAGCAATCTGCTGTCATTTCACACACTGGTTTGGGGTGTGGGTTTTTTTTTTTTAGCTTTTGGCACTGTTCAGAGACGGAATACACTGTTGGCTTTAAGAGTATAGCTGAGAACACTGAAAACCCATTTTTCAAGTCTCAAGTTAGACTTAACAATTGTTGACTCTTAACAAAGAATTATGGATGGTAAAAATGTGATTAAAGAGGTACAGCTTCTTTTAAACATCCTGAAAAACACCTTTGGGAAAAATACCACTGCATTTCTGAATCACATCACCATAATTTTTGAAAAATTACTCAAAAATGCACATAACTGGAAATAAGTATAGCCCATTTAAGAGCTCTCATGTGGAGTCGTCATATTTTCAGCAGTTCCTGCGGGATTAAGAATTTGAGGATTTCTTCCACCACACCCTTAAAAGGCACAACACGTACAGAGCTGCTAGAACCTTGAAGTAGAAACAATTGTTTACAATGCTATACAATATGTAAAATATGCTGCTGTTTTTCCTAGTCCACAAGCAGTGGCTGTATGAAAGGGGATATCTGTGTGCTGAAATCAGAGTAGAGGAACAATATAAAGACATTGCTTCAGAAAAAGAAAATCCCAAGACTACAAGAATTTGCCATCCCTCCATACAATACTGCAAGGATACAGTCTAGCAGAGGTGACCTGGAGGGGAAGAGCTGCTTGGAAGTGCAGAAGATGCACCGAGAGGATTATTATTGTCCTATTCCAAGAGTTTCTTGGAAAGTACCTTTCCTTAGATGCTTTGAAATTGTTCAGGTGAACAAGCTCTCTAGTGCAAGCTGAACATAGCTTAGAAACAAATTTCAGGAGCAAAGTACACATACAAATGGGACGAATGTCTTCCTTGCACTGAGAAAGCAGCTGGCCCATCTAGCATCTTGTTTACATTCCCCAAGCCTTTTTTCCACATGTTTCTCCAAAGCACATTCACTTTGGTACTTAGCACAGGCAAACTGACAGCTGTGCATATCGGAAATACTGTATGTATCACATCATTGCCTTTCATAATGCCCATTAGAAATTCTGGACCACAGTCTAAGACAATTATTTACTGAATTGGGTAAAGCTAATAATTCAACAAATAATCTCAGTTTTGAAACTGGGGAAGTAACTGTTGCTGTTTTCTAGAACCTGTGCAGAACTACACTTACATCAACTGTCCTCAGTCCAGCTACGAGTTCTGTGAGTTTAGTTCCTTGATACATCTGGAGAAAGAAAAAGAATTAAAAGAAATATACCTTTGTATCTTAAAAAACCCATCTTAGAAATTTTGACTCATCATTGAAACTGTTGAAACTGGCCCTTTTTTACAAACATGGTACCGAATACCATGTTTGGTTCAAACCACGAAGTGGTTCAGGATGACTGCAAAACCTAGGAGACATTATTTTGTTCCATCACGGCACAAGGCATATTTTAGTCACTTGCAGTTATCCCTCTTTTTCTATTAAGTGATACTTAGCCAGGATGCTAAGTAGGTGCATACAGGAGGTCCTGACGCTCTCCACCAATATTCTTCACTCCTTCCTTTAAGCAGACACTTTGTAGCAAATTATTTATAAACCATGGCCTCTGTCTTCACCCTCTGCTTCCACTGTAGAAGCAGAGATTCCACTTTGCCGGGTTATCCAACATCTTTTGCAATAATCCTTCACTAAAGCTCAAAATGCTCCAGGCCAGCAGAAAGCTTGCTGCAGCTGGGCTTCTTAGACTACAGCGCTATTGCTCACTCCCTTGACCTGTAAGTTGGAATGATCTGAACACTGGAAAAGCAGGTTAGATCCCAAAGTCACCTAGTACAGTCTTTTTTAAAAGTGTGTTACATGGGGTTGCATTCTAGAGGAATTTTCCTTGTGTTACACGCTGGACAGGGGTAAGATAAAATATCTTCTTTTAAACAGACCTACAAGATATACAACCACCTCCAGTGTTGATAAGACCAAACTCAGTCACGCCACGGGGAGGGAGGAGACTTCCTTTTATTCACCTATTATTCACCTGCGGTTACGCTGAGATTGCCCTGCCACTATTTCACCACTACCCAGGAAGCAGGCACCTAGGCTGTCAGGTTACTCTTTGCGCAGCACCGGCTCCAGCGCTCTCAATGAAGTCCACCTAAGAGGCAAGACCAGACCCATCGAGGCAAGGCAGCCGCGGACGGGGGGGTCGGGCAGCGCTTCGCCCCCGAGCGGCGGGGAGGGCGGGCCGCACGTGGCGGAGCGGCGCGCGAGGGAGCCGGCCGTGCCCGCCGCCGCGGGGGCATGCGGCTGTGCCACAGGAACCCTCTCCAGGCGCGGCGGCGTTGCGCGGTGCTGCTCGGCTCCCTGCTGCTGGCCGCCGCCGTGGCGCTGCGTAGCGCCACCCGGCCCTGCCCCGACGCCCACCCGGACGCCACCGCCCACCCCCGCTGCCGCGAGCTCCTCTACCAGGCGCTGGAGCTCTCCCCCGGCCGGAGGATCAACTGTTCGGGGATCGTCCGCGGGGATGAGAAGGCCATCCAGGAGGCCCAGCTCAGCAACCTGGAGGTTGCGAACAAAAGGGTTTCCCTGACACCCGGTGAGTACCTGAACATGACGAAGGACTGCAGCAGCTTCAAGGAGACACGGCGGTTCATTGAGTTCCCGCTGAGCCAGGAGGAGGCAGAGTTCCCCATTGCCTACTCCATGGTCATCCACAACAAAATCGAGATGTTCGAGCGGCTCCTGCGGTCCCTCTATGCCCCCCAGAACGTCTACTGTGTCCACATTGACAGCAAGTCCCCAGCCGCCTTCCAGGAGGCTGTTCGGGCCATCGTAGCCTGCTTCCCCAATGTCTTTGTGGCTAGCCACCTGGAAAAGGTAGTCTATGCCTCCTGGTCCCGGCTGCAGGCTGACCTCAACTGCATGCAGGACCTGTTGCAGAGCCTCGTGCCATGGCGCTACGTCCTCAACACCTGTGGCACTGATTTCCCCATCAAGACCAACGCTGAGATCATCCGTGCCCTGAAGGTGCTGCAAGGGCGGAACAGCATGGAGTCAGAGAAGCCCTCGGCCCTCAAGCAGGAGCGCTGGCAGTACCACCACGAAGTGGGAAAGTTCATCTCCCGGACAGCCACAGAGAAACTGCCGCCACCCCACAACTCTCCCATGTTCACAGGCAACGCATACATCGTGGTCACGCGGGCCTTCGTGCAGCACATCTTCAAGAACCCCACAGCACAGCAGTTCCTCGAGTGGGCCAAGGACACCTACAGCCCTGATGAGCACGTCTGGGCCACCCTCAACCGCATGCCTGGCGTGCCAGGTGCCATGCCCCAGAATGACAAGTTCCAGCTCTCAGACATGAACGCCCTGCCCCGCCTGGTCAAGTGGCAGTACCTGGAGGGCGACACCAGCAAGGGCGCGCCCTACCCGCCCTGCACCGGCCAGCACCAGCGCGCCGTCTGCATCTACGGGGTGGGTGACGTGCCCTGGATGCTCCAGCAGCACCACCTCTTGGCCAACAAGTTCGACCCCCTGGTGGACGATGCCGCCATCCAATGTCTCGAGGAGCACCTGCGTCACAGGGCCCTCTACGGCAGGGGACTCTGAGGGGAAGCCGCGGAGACCCTCGCCAGCACCTGTCTCCTTCCGTAGGCGGCTCCAGCCGGCGGCGCCTCAGGAACAGCGGAGGGGCTGGAGACCCGTGTCGTGAGGCGAGACGGGCGCCGGCGCATTACCCGCGCTGGCGGAGGATCTTTCCGCGGGGCGCGGGCAGCTCGGCGACCCCCTGAGGAGAAGCGGCGGCGCGCGGCAGGGCASTGCCGTGCCGCACGCGCGCAGAGTCGCCCGGCGCGCGAGGTAACTAACGGTCGGAACGCCTCCGCGGCCCGCTAGGGCGGAGGGCGCCCCGGAGAGGGGTAGGGACGAGGCGCCTCGGGGGCCGCCTCGGCGGGGCTTGGCGGAGGTAATGCCCGGTATTGAAGGGCGGGAGGGCTCAGCCCCCCCTGCCCTGCCTCCTCCCCTCCACTGCGCCCCGAGCCGCGGGCTTCTCCTCAGAAACACCGTGCAGGGCGCAGTCTCCTGCCCGGCACCCCAGGCAGCTTTCTAACAGACCGTGTTAAAGAAGCGGGGGTAGTGTATTTTTCCATCCTCCTACAGTCTGTTCGCAAAAGTGACCCCAGGGCTTCTTGGTGTAGACACGCAGGGCCAGGTTATAGTCCACGGTGACATCACGTCCTGGTACAAGCAAAGCTGAAATTATAATTAATTTGCTTTTCTACAAAGCACGTGGCAGGCCACCCGCTCCTGGYACCTGCTGCACTGCTCAGCTTAACATCTGGCTGCTCCTTTTGCATCACTTTAAAGTTTAATTTCTGTCAATAGCCATTAGCCATTAAAAAAAAAAAATCCTCCAATAAAATAAAATATACTAAAATAGATGGCTCTCTGATATTCTGTATCCTGCAGTCCTCTGAGGAGAACTGATTGTGCTTCTAGGCAGAGCCATTAAACCAATTAACCCCTCTGCACCCCACTTCTCCATCTGTAACACAGGGAGAGGGATGCTTATGTAGTTAATGGTGTGCAAACTTACATTTTTCTAACATCTTCCTCTCTCTTTCCCTCCCCCCGGAAAAGAGATTTTTGTGGGGAGTACTCTCAGTAATATAATTACCATATCCAGTAGTGTATCTGGCCTTTTACATGAACAAAACAATCATCCAACACGTTGTTTTCTTAAGTTTCTAGAAGCTGAAAGAAAGATCTGTGAACTTCTGTATTTCACCCACATATATTTTTCCCACCTTCTCACATTAAAGCCAGCCACTTTCCATGGATCCAACTGCTTTTCACTACCTATAATGCTGAGGGATTAATCCAGTTGTCTTTGTGCTATCAAAAAATCTTTAAGTAATTTTTTTTGTCAGTAAACACTCTAGCCTTTATAAATTCGAGGTCTCCGGTGGAGAATTAGGATTATACAAAGAATATCTGAAGCAATTCCATAGCACCAGGCTACATATAGATGAAGTTATGACTGCAATCACACAGATATTTAAAACATTGATTTAAATAGGATGAGAAGATGAAATAACTGACTTGAAAAGGTGTGTCATTGCAATTTTGTTAGACATTTTAAAATGAACTTGGTTATAAAATGCTGATTTTTAAAATGCCATGGTGATTTCACAGCAAACCTTATAGGCAAAAACCCCAACTACTGGCAAGAAAAGCTCTCAAGCAGAAATACCCAATATATCATCGGGCATTTGTTTATTCAAAAAGAGCGAATAAAGTAATAGGATTGCTGGTCCCAGTGGGAAACTCTTTCCAACTGATGTAAACAGGTATTTGCTACAACAGAGATTAAAGCTTTATGCTAACTTGATAGTAACATAGAAAATTTAAAAATGGTTTCGGCAGCAAATTCAACATTAAATAACAAATATCTCCATGTCTAGTACATTCTTTTAGAACAAACAAAACTTCTCTGCTGATTCAGGGTAAGAACTCAAGTCTCCCAACATAGAATACTGCATCTAACCACTGCTGCATAATCTGATTTTGCTTGTTGGAGCTCTTTCATTTACTTTAAATTAATACAAATTAGCCCAAAGCGGTAAACTACTGCCAGTGGTTCATTGGGGGACTGGGATACGTTCAAGTTTCTGGACTAAATCAGGCAGAGTGGGGTCAGTGTGTTTCTGACTATGGCAAGGTGTTATCTTTTTCCCTTGGAAAATGGAGAAAAAAGGTGCATATTCATGGAGAGAAAAAAACCCCCATACTTCTCTATTCTAAGGAACTGCATAAAAACCAACCCATCTATGAAATGGATGTCTGTAAGAAGATCTAAATAATTTATTTCTCAAAAAACCTTCTGAGCACCTACAAAAAGTGAAAAGGTGTTTGAGGGGTGGAAGGAACCCCAGCCTGAAAATAGTGAAAGATTGTTGAAAGAGGGACCTCTCTATTATTTTGCAAATGTACCTGTAAAGACAGATATATACTTACAGGTTACTTACAGATTGGTTAACAGTAATTTTTATCCCCTTGACTCTGTAAATATGTTTAACTTCTTCAGCTGTTTCTTCTCTCAGAAATACGAAGTATTGCTTGTACACACTATTTAAATAACAGTGTTTCATCTATTATTGACAGACACTGCCCTAACAAAAAATGTTACAAATGGAGAGACAGAGACAAGTATTTAGATTGGGGGCGGGGTGGGTGTGTGGGGCAGAAGTGCCACTTCAAATCTCTTCCATGGTAAGTCTTTCGGCAAAGTCAAAATAATTTTTCTTTTAATGTTACTTGTTGCAATCTATGCTCTTCCTGGTTAGACCTGGAAACAGAGAATCTAAGCATTTATCCACAATTGAAAGAGCTTGCCCATAGAATATGAAGGCCTCAAGTGAAACCAGCATACCAAAAAAACAGCTTGGTGACACACTAAGAGGGACGGCAGTTACCTAATAACATAGCCTACGCAGCCTTCTCCATTCAAAGAGATCACTGATTTGTATGAAAACGAATGTTCTGGCATTATTATCTGTAGATGTAAACAACTTGTAAATTTCCACATCCAATTTTCTTGATTTAAAGAAAATTTTCAGTTTCTGTTGGTGTTCTCACAATTTATCTCAGGTGATTTGGTTCCAGAAACAAAGGCATATCTTGTGCAAATTTATTTTCAACTTGCCCTCTCCTTTTCGTAGTGACTTGAGTTCTTCTGAAAGAACGAGACTACTCCCAAATTCAGAAGGTGAACTAAGACAAAAAGATTCTTACAAAGGAATGTTCTCAGCATTTCTTCTTCCAAAGACATTAGAAATGTCAGATTTATGAGTGCAGGTCACATGTCAAAGCAGTGATACAGAAAAGAAAAAAGAAAAAAAAATTTATGTCTCCTTACCATTACAGATGAAAATAGAAAATACCATTCAACTCTAATATAGAACTTTGTATTCCAGAGATCTGGAAGTATCTTAGAAATAGGATAGCTAGCATCTTAGAAAACTGGCAACAGTGCACAAAGAAAGGATGTAACTTGCCAAGRTTAGTTGCAGAACTGAAAAAAGAATAAACTTCAAATAGAGTAGGACAAGCTCTAGCCCAAAGTCTAGCTAGAGCTCGAGCTCTAGCATTGGCATATCGGAATATACGATCACCTCCAAAAAACAGGTTAAACCCCATATGAACTTCATCAGTAAAATCTTGGGCTATCCAAATTGGAAATATAGTCATATCAGAAATATTAGAGTTAACTTTGTCTAGTGAGATGATGAAAATCTACTTCTGACACTTCTGTCCACAGTCAATTGTTAACTAACAACCTGAACTTTAAATAAACCACCAGTTGTTTAAGGAGGAAATATGTTGCAAATTGCCATTTACCTTTCAAGATATACACAGGAGGAAGGTGAAACTATAATTCTGAAATCTAATAACAGATTTTTTTTTTTTTTTTAAACTCACCTGGCTTTAATTTGTATTTTATTTCCAAGTGGTTTTCACTTTATTTTTACAAGAACAACCTAATGTGAGCTGAAACTGGCATAATACATATTTACACAGCAGGTCCACGAACAGCTCTTCTTAGCTCTAGTTAGGAGGGTCTATTTCCTTCTTGCTTTGCATTTCTTTCATACTCTATATGATCATCTCTGAAATGTCCTATAATAAAAAGAGATGGGTCAATTGAAATAAATTCAGAGGAAACTAGGTAATAAGTTCTGAACAAACTAGAAGCAAACATGACCTATAGGAACAAAATATCAGTAAAGTATTTGCAGTCATTAGTAAAATTGATTCAGGGAACAGGGTTAGGGTGTCCTTTTTCTTCTGACTGCAACAGTAATGACCATGAAACATTAACTAGACTCTCAGTGAACTATTTTCCACTTCCTTGGAGGGTGCAGGCTCTTTTAGCACAAGGTAAAACCCAAAATGTTAATATATCTGTGACTTACTACCTACTAAGCCATAATGGCTAATTTATACAGTAAATTTATCTTTGAGCAAAGCTATTTTCCTAACAAAGATCACCCTTTAAGTTACAGTGAAAGGAAAGTCCACATCTCCCAGTACATTCTTATTAAGTTAAAATGCTTTTTACCATGGTCCTACTTTTCTTCTCCCCCCCCCCCGCCCCCGGAACTTTCAGAGTACAGAAAAGCAAAACTAAGTCACTAGTACCTTAACTGAAATACTACCTCCTAAGCTGCTGAGATCCTTAAAAGCAAATATCTGTGTTTTGAGTAACTCTCATCTACCTCATTGTACCTAGCAATTGTGTAAAAGTACATAATGATCCTGATTAAACTTGTCTTCTGGGAATTCATCATAAATTCTTCCTGCTCTGCACTTTCCTTTAATTAGTGTCTCTCTGATAACATTTAAAGTCAGGTATTGACATCCCTGACTGAGCAAACAACTTACTTCAGATAACATCCTGTTTCGTGCACTTACGGAATTCACAAAATCCTTTTTCTCGGAAGCCATGTTTAAACACAGGCAGTCACCCACAGCCACTTCTGTATTGGTGTTTATTCTTTCCTTTTCTTCACTTTCTTTTAGTTAATTTACTTTCTAAATAGAAACATCCATTCCAGCTCAAGGTCAAGGTGCAAAGGTATCTTTTACTTTCTCTCTGCTACTGATAGGTGGAAGCAACTCTGACTTTTCTGAAAAAAATCAACAACAACAACAAGAAAAAACCCAAAAACAAATAAATTAATCAGTCCATAACACTACAGGCAAGGAAGAACCAAATAGGCAGCAGCAAGTATGCTGATGCTGTAGTGGGTGAGATGGTTTGTCTTCTGCTGGATATTAAAATAGCTTAGTACAAAAAAAGTGCAGTTAACACTTTTAGGTATAAGTTCAACAAATCTTCCAAGACCACAAAGCACATTAATCATACGAACATGGAGGAATTAGCTAAAATTCAAACACAAAAAATAGCAAGTGGCAAGAAAGTTACGGAGAGTAAAGCAATAAAAAGCAGGAAGAATATTGGCACCAGATCCCCTTACCTTCTCTTTGCTCCCCTCTCCTTCAGTGAGCTGAAACAGCCTCCACAGAAGTAGCAGATCCAGGGCTGGACAAACACCATCCCAGAAACCTGGTTAGAGCCAAAAAGAATGCATGCTGCCAACCTGGTGTCAGAGCTTGTGTTGCCAGCTGTGAGGTTTGGAGGAATTAATTCCTCCACAAGCACAGGCAAGCTTCTCTTCTGCAGTGAGCAGGCAGCAGTCTTCATCCCATAGGCAGATACTCCCTGAGGCATCACCGGAGTAATTCTAGACATCAAAAAGGTTATTCCCAAGAATTATTTACACCTCAGTATGCCTCAAGAGCCRTTTTCTAAAGAGATGGCAGAGTTAACAGGGTAAATACCTTATGCTGAATGGGGAGTTTAAGAAAAAAGGGTAATTTAGAAACAACAACAACAAAGAGAGAACCTAGAGGTAAGCTAGGAACAGAGAGTATTTCCAAACAAAATACAGAAAAAAGCCAGATAAGGTTGGAACACCAGACCTGTATGAGGTTTACTTTAGGAACCATAAAGCAACCCTTATTCATGTTGTTTGTTAACATACACAAAACCACTAACTTATGCAGTTTTCATCAGTATATTCACTGAACAAATAAACACTAAAGAAGAAGAACCTCCAGGTACCTGGAGCTTCTGCACTGTAACGTAACCGTRCAAAGAACAAGGCTGCCAAATGCTTCTCCCTTGCATATGCACAGATAGCCCCTTGGCTCTCAAGGACAACAGTCCACAAGAGCAAAGAATAGCATTGATCACAAAAGTTCAAGTATTCTTTGTGTACCCAGGTAAACTCAGTAGTCCGTATGCATCCAGATTTGAATTCTATGTCCTAGAAACATCCCACAGACGCAAAAATATCAGATACCTGCATTGCCTAACACTGCACTGTCATAAAGGAGACGGAAGATGCATATGTAAGCTAATTTTAGGAACAGTAAGTAGTCAAACTTGTAACAAAATATTTATTTTGTAAATTAAATACAGAGTACTCAGAAAACAAGGAGGATTCTGCCATAAGAGTGGAAAACAAGTGGTTTGCAGAACAACAGGTTGATGAATTTCCCAATAACCCAATAGAGCTAGCCTATGTTACCAGTAAATTTTAAACAGTGATACTAAAACATTAACCAGATGTGAAATAAAGCTTCTAATACCACCAATAATTAGCCAGGCAGCAGCAATACAAAAGGTTCAGAGTACATGTTTGCCTTTCTTTCCTTCAGTTCTTATTTTTGTTTGGTAATTTCTCTCTTCCTGTTGTTTTGTACAAAAGGCCTTCTCAGACTTGCGGCTTGAGAGAGGAAAGGAATGTCTAGATTACAGAAGTAGATGTTATGACTGCCCACTTATTCCTACTCATTTGTTTGCTGTTTCACCTAAAACATTCCCTTACTCCCCATTTGTGCATGCTTTCTAGCCTTTCACACAGGCTAAATTACACAGATGCCCTCAGCACAGTCCCTTCATTATCACTGTGCCCATGAACAGATTGCTTCCTGTCCCCAGCCATTGCAGTTGCTCCAAAAATCTTTAAAGTCTGCTACGCATTTCCTTTAAGACTACATTATTATTAGCAAAAGGAAAAAATCTTAGAACAGTTCAGAAGCATCCGTAACATTTAATATATTTTTCATCTATGTCACTTTTTGCCACTCAGTTAACTCAGGCTAAACAACAAGCTAATCAAGAACATCAGTGTCACTTAAGCATTTGCACATTTTTTCAGTACAGTAAGACTCGGGTACAGAGCATTTGAATTCATTTCAGAATGTCCATCTCCTTTTCCAATGCTTCCTTACAAGGCAAGGCAATATTCAAATCTCAGTTTTCACACCAAATAGGAACCACCAGATAAGTAGGGTATACAATTCAAAGTACTACTGTTACGCCTCAGCACAGGGAGTATCCCATCACCTTCTCCTTCGAAAGGACCAAGTCTAGAGCTTCAATGGGACTATTACTACTAATTTTTTAAAAGAAGTCAGTAAAGTTGTCCTGAATTATGAACATAATCATTTCTGGTTCCTGCTCACATTGATTTGAATTTCACTGATTACCAAGTAGAAGACATCTTTGTCAACAAAATTATTTCTCCTTTCATTTGTAATTTTTCTTAGTATATATATACATTACATTATTTTCTTTTTCAGTTGAGTATTTCTTTTCCTTTCAATTAACAGCTAAGGTAGCACTAAGCCTGGGAGTGCTGAACTAGTAGTATGTAACTGTTGAAATACAAGAGAAGTCTGATAGAGAAGCATCAACGAAATGTAAACATAAATCCATTCCACACAATAACTTCACATCATCAGTACAATTGTGCTTCTCTATTAAATTTGGTTTTAATGGAAAAATGCCATAGTAAATATGCTAATGCACATTTAATTGGAAAAAAATCAGATATATAATTATTTGCATTAGGAGGGAGTCCAAAGGCTACAGAGAATTGGAGATTGAGACGTTTCTGTCCACAGACAGAAGACTGCAAAGAGTTGGAGGTAGGAACAGCAAACTTCTATACTTGTAAGGGCTGAAATTCAGTTTACTACATGATTATTAGAGAACAAAAAAAGTTTAAACCTAGAAGATTGAGTCTGATGTAGAAAAAGAGAAAACCACAGTATGGATATACATTTGCATCCTTTAAGATGACCTAAACAGATACTTACTGTGCTGTTCAAAAGAGAGGAAGAGTCTGTTGTTCTGGTTTCAAAAATGGTGACTTACCAATCTGCAGTTTGCAGCAAAGGACATTCAGCATAGATTCAAGACAAACAAATTAATGGTAAATATAATACTTGGAACAGTCTAGCAAGCAAGTTTGTGAACTCCTTTCTCACTTGAAGTGAGGGAAGCAGAAGTTAACCAAACCCCAAATATGTATCCTTTGATGTCTAAAGGTAGGATTTAGAGAACCGTAACAAATCAGTCTGGAAAGGTATTAGAAGAGATACTAAAGCTTTATTACTTTAATTAATAGACTGGGCTACTGACATGTAGAGAAACGTTTCAACATATAAATTATGCTCCAGTTTCGGCACAAACTAAAGATTTAGACTGATCTGAAAACAGTTACCCCCTGACTTTTCTTCTGTATGGCTTCCAGTTTCTAGTGGTCTGTAAGTAGCCTATTGTCAAAAATAAATGAACTTGACACTGCTGAGGCAGCTAGCATTCCTATGACCATACTGGAACAGTCACATCTGTTAAGTCAGACAAATGAGCTGTCAGTATATTATATTCATACTTCTAGTGAAGAAACTACTTTAAGGGTTTCTTGATTGGAGTTATTTAGTGGAATGTGTAAGTCTAAAAAGAACAGAGTTATCCATTTGATATCTCAAAATTCATAGCTCAACTCTTTCACTGAAATCCTGTTGGTCAGGTGTCTAATTAAATGTATTCCACATAAATACAAAAAACAATTAGAAAAACGTTAAAACAAGCAGCACAACATTTGTTGAGAATGTAGTGCAGTCTTATGAGACTCAGTTTCGTTATTTCAATTCGATTAGCTGTGCCATAACTTTAATACTTGGGTTAGTGTATTATTAGCAGAGGGTACCAAATGGACAAATTTATAGATAGAAAGATGCAGTAACAGACAGACAAATATACCTGCCAGCATGAGCTGCTAAGCTTTTGTTGATGTCCTCCTCCATCATTCTGAAACAGCCATTTCTTGCGATACTAATCAGTGCAACCATACTCAGAACCCTGTAACTGAAAGACTTTCGCATTTGCAATATTACGCTAAACACACTTAGACAATATTGCGAGAATATATTACATTAATGATTGTTTTTAAACAAAATTTTCCAATGATCACTCATTCGCAAGTTTTTAAATAAAAGTTTATTACAGAAATTATTTTGAACAAAAAAGGCAACAGTATCTGTTGTAATTTAAAAAAAAAAGTGACATTGTATTCATGCCCTATAAGGTGAACTGAAGAAATGCTACGGGTATTTATTCCGCTGTCAGTCTGCGACGCTTTCTAGTATGGATTAACTCACATCTGCATCACAAGAATTAAGTATGAACACAGTCCCTTTCCATGCTTCTCTCCAGAAAGTGCTGCATATTAACAGAAAATATTGCAGACATACCACAGTTCTATTCATTCTGCAGTATTGGAACCAGTGTCTAGGAAAGAAAATAGAAAGTGTGAGTAATACATACCCGCACTACAGTTGAGTATAAATTAAAGAGAACCAATACCATTCTCTAATACCTTCCCCAAGCTCAAAAGCATTCCCCGAGCATTTTAGAACATGTTCTGTACCTACCCAATTCCTTCCACTGCTATCAATGCAATGCATGAACTGCTTGTGCTGTTTCACTTCAGTTAGCAACATTGAAAAGAGCCAGCACAAAACTTTAAGGTTGTGCACACGCATCATTTGCTATTAAGGCATTAAAAATACAAGAAGCTTTGCTCTAACTTGTAGTAATACACAAACACTTTATTGCAGTCAGCCACAAGCACATCTGGCTAAATCACATGATCTACTAAAAAGAAAGGGTTTTGCACATCCAGTAGCATAAGCTCCTATGGAGTGTGGGCTATAGTTTATCATGCATTTTGAAACAGATGCAAGAATGAGCATGATCTTCATAAAACAACTGAGAGCAATTGTCAGAAGCACCAATTAACACCAGGGCAATTTCTGGTAATACTACCATTACTGCTTTCTTGTTCTTAGAGATATGGAAAAAATACCTAACTTGGATATGGAGAAAGACAAGTCAGTGTTTACCACATTCCTTTAGCAAGTCAACTTCTTGGGGGGAAAAAAGGCTGTAATGTTAACAGCAACTTTAAGTCACCCAGTTCTTTAAAGCTTATCTGCAAACTTTATCAAGAGCAAAAGGATTAATATTTAGAAAGTAAGGTTTCCTCTACTAGCTATAATAAGCACACAAAAAATAAACAGAGTAAGATTATATGCTTGGCTAATACCAGAAGTTGAGCAAACAATAAATTCTGTCAGCTCTAGAACTACAACTTGAAGTGACCACTGTAATCATGCCAGGATCAGGAAGCCATGAAGAACCTGTTTCAGAGGTCTAGGGTATATTTAAATAAAGCCTTTTCCATTCTCAGTTCTTCCTTTTAGCATCACTCCCCGGGATGAAACAAGTGGCACCATTTCACACACCTTTAGTGATATTCTGCCACATTGATGGTTTTAAAAGTTAGAAACCAGCTTGCCACAAAAGTCACTAAATGGCTTTTTCCAGTAAAGAATTTCAAGGAAAATTGACAAAAGTAATCCAGTCAAGCAGATATGGAACATAAACTCCCGTAAGCAGTGTACATACAGTGGGCCTGTTGAGCAATACATAAATCTTGTAATATGATTTGCAAATGCTGGCATAAGCTTTTCATGTGCTTGTGTCCCCTACTATCAAATCCAGCAAACAATTGCTTAGACAGTTTTCTTAGACAATTACTTGCTCAGACAGACGAAGCGCTCCTTGAATTCAATAAAACATGGTGCTGTTCAAACAAACAGGTTAATACTAGAAAAATCACCACACAGAAATTCAATTAAGGTTACTTCTGACTTTCTAATCGCTCTAGTGGTATGTACTTCCCAACAACAGGTGTACAGCAGTCTCTAACACATTCCTATTTCAGTGCTTACAAGTTAGGGAAGTATTTAGCTTGCTTTTGTTTCATTTCTCATCATATGTAAAAGGGAGTGCAGAGCCCTACTCTTGTCTGAATAATACTATCAATCTAGCTTTAATCAGACATTTGGTCAAAGCTTTCTATAAATCACCAAGTCTTGTGTCTCAGCTTATTTGTATCATATTCCATACTTACTTTTTCCATCACATGCTACAATTTTCACTTTATCCACTTTCACAAGTTCAGTGACCTCCCTAAATTCAACATCATTCAGTACAAATGTCCATACGTTGTCACAGAACCTGTATGTATTCAGAGACCCCTTTAAAAAGACAAGAGACATTTTCTATACGATACATCCCAAAAGTAACAGAAAATATGATGTTTATTATCTACTGAACTACATACCTTCTAAAACTAGGTTTGCCATAAAGCCAACTGTGAACCTGAATGCATACAAACTTGGCAAGCAAGCAATTCTGAGGAAAACTGTGGTTTAAATGCCCTCTGGTGGCTGAAATTTTCAAGACCATGTGGTGACATTATAGTCTATCCAAGGGGAAGCTTCACAGGTACGCTAAAAAGTTTTATAACTTTTCTAATGTGGATAAAGGATCAATATCAGAAAAGATTTCTTAAAACATACGCCATAAGAAAAAATCAGTTACAGCAGTGATCATAACAAGATGTGAATTCTGCAATTATTTAAATAAAGCAATAGTTTAAATAAAGAATTATGACAAAACTGACCTGTGTGACATAAAGGGGTATCCCTCATGTTTGATGTATTACTGAGGATGTTGATATGTAAACCTTTTGGCCTTCATCTTCACATATTTTAAACTGATACTCTTGAACTTAGGCTCCAAGGAACATTTTTTTTAATTTGTCCACTAAACATATTCTGAACAGTTTTCTATACCAGCTTTGCTAACACAAAGCAAGTTAAGTGTGTTAGAGAAAAGAAGTTATGCTCTTTTTAACATATCTATATGGTTTGAAAATCTAAAATCTTAAGAGCCCACTTCATTAATGTGTTCTGCATAGACTGTAGAGGAAGTATTAGGACATAAGTTAACAGGACAACTGTTTTGGGTTTGTTTTTCCCCCCCCCCCCCC
>JAYKAV010000007.1:61634-108385 GCA_035582835.1 Phoebastria nigripes
TTTTTTTTTTTTTTTTTGATATCTGCCTTGGGACTAGCAAACAAAATGTTGCTTTGCAGAAACCAGCAGATGGTCAACAGTCCTGCACGAGATGTACTTTTCCTCTTTACAGTAAGAACAAGCTACAGTCTTACCTATATCTTCTAGAAAATAAGTTGTGCATGGAGGCAAATTAATTTTCAAACTAACAGCAGTTCCAAAGTGAGAGAGGCTAAGGCCAAGTTTGTCTTCTAGCAACCTAATTGCCTAACGTACCTGTCCAGTCTCTCAAATTATAACCAGCCAGTTTTTCAAAATGATAAAAACAATGACAGCTCTTCTAGGCCATAAACCCATGAAAAGGGGAGGCAAGTTTTTTGGGGGTTTTTGCAGCTGTAAGAACTGAACATAGTACCTAAGGATCCAATAGGTCAGGAGCAGTGTTGTCTAGAAGCAACAGTCCTAGTTAAATACCTGTTCACCTGCACAGTATGCAGCTGCAACTCATCCCTGTCCTCACTGCAGTATCTTAGGAAAGCATGTTTTGACATGACTTATAGGACTAATCACAGAACGTGTTAAGAAAATATGGTAAGCTAATGCAAACAAGCTATGCATAAACATACAGCTGACTATAAATCCATAGAAGTATATCATATTCTAGCTTCCAAAGTGACTCATACACATAGCCAAAGAATTCCTACTGCCAGCCTCAACAAATTTAGTAACTAAACTTCAACACATCTCCCTTTCCCCCTATTATAATAAATAACACCTACAACTGCTTTCAACCTGATTAAAGTCTCAGTATCAAATAGTGCCTGTGATCTCTCCTCTATACGTAAGTTTCACTTAGGAACATACTACTTTTTACAAAAGTGATGGTAGTATAAGTGATGATATTGACAGGGACACTAAGAAGTGCTTGTTGTACTGGAGATTTTTAAAAATTTTTACATTACGGTTTGAATGTCTCAGGTTTGCATCCTGAATACAATGGGCCTTGCAATAGAATTGGGCCAAATTATGCATGCTGGGGGCAAAAAAAAAAAAAAAAAAAAAATCAAGCAGAACTGTTGTTCAATATATACAGAAAGGGTTTCTTAAATTTGACAGTCTTAGTACTGCAGGTTACATACTGCAAGATTATCTCCTAATGGGAATAATTCCTAGAGCATGTTCAACACTTGTCACTAGCTTTACCTGCTAGCTTTCAGAAATAATTTAAATTCCTTTTATTTTAATCTCTCAGTGTTCCTCTCTATGTCCATTACCCAATTTAGACAATAAGCCTCCCTCAATAGTTATGCACACACAGGAAGAGTAATTAAGAAAAGCAAAGTTAGTAGCAAAACCTTTCAGAACATCTGTTAGTGATAGAGTGAAAAAATAATATATCCATTCAAAAAATTTCATCAGCTGCTGGAATAGCTTGAATAGTTAGCAGGAGACTGAAAGTTAACAAAATGAAAATCCAATGTTTATTAGCAAGGAACATAGGCACTGCAAATACAAACAGCACTAAAAATACTAAATTAGAGTGCATCTGTGCAAGTTAATAACTGAAAAGGTAGTGAATACCAAAAATACAAAATACAAGCTTCAATATTAGAACTTCTTCCAGAGTTGCATCTCTGCTGATGCATAGCTACAACTTAGCACCTAAAAACAGCTCTTCCTTCAGACATCACTTCTTGTTAGAAACAGTGAAACTTGATTTAATCGAGTCATACAGAAGCACTACTTTTGCCTCTTGAAGATTCAGTTGAGAATCCATGTATCCCCTTAAAAGTGAGCATCTCATGTAATAGAGTAGCAGAGACTATTCACAAATATCTGTTTGAACATCCAGGGTGAGTTCTTTTAGATGATATACTGTACTTGCAAGCAGTATAGTTACTTTCATGCTAGTGCATGTTTATATTTACAAATGCTTATTCCTTTATGCAAGCCAATCAACTGGGAGTTAGTTGCAGTGCAAGTCGTCTTATCTAGATGCAACCCTAATCAAAAATATGAATATACCTTTTCTGTTTCTTTCTAAACTTTTCTTCTTCATACCTTGGTGAAGAAAAGTCTCATTTCAGTAAATATAACATATGAAGGCCAAATTCAACAGAAGCTGCAAACTGGTATTAGAGTCAATACAGTTTGTAGAAACATACCAGGTTTTGAAACTGATATATTAAGAAAAAAGATATAGTACACCTCCAATATTTACAAGCATTAAACAAGAAGCATTAAGATTTAGTTACTATGACATAAGAATTCCATACAACTTCTTGTACAGTATTAACATCCATCACTAAAATTTGAAGTCTGTATTCATAACAGTTTGAAGCCAGATATAATCCTCCACAGAAGTCTGAGAATTAACTCCCTAAGTCAGCCTTTGCAGAACAGTTAAAGGTTTATCAATACAGAAAGGAGTCTTTCAAGACTTGGAATGACAGTCTGAATATTCGTAACACATCCTTCAAAAGCCCCAGTTTAAAAAAAAAAATTCTCAAGATAGCACAAGGCTGCTTCAGCATCATCATGTCTTTCCTCCCTGCCCCAAGAAAACTGCATTTTCTCTATTTTATAAAAAGTTAAGTTGTGCAGCTGACACCAGCTGAATGTTTACTGCAATAACCAGCCATTTGCAGTGGTGGTGGGGATTTATCCAACATGGATGGGCCCTTCTGTCCACACAGTGAGACTATGCCATCTTTCCTTAGGGAGTTCCTAGTCTGTGATCATCTATTGTGATGCATACTCTATAGGTTTTGCATGTTATACTCTCTAATAGGCTGATCAATTTATCATCAGAATTGTTAGTATTTTCCTCTGGCTTTTTTAAGATCCAAGTTTACGGTTTCTACTCTATTACTGCACTCACAAATGCTATTGACAAAAGTATCATCATCATATTTGAGAGCAGAGTTGTGCCGATGTTAAAATGGGTATTTATATCCAGAGGGAAGGAAGAGGAGAAAACCCAAGGACATTGATGCTGCCTTCACCTCTTCACCAAAGTAGTTTTAGAACTGTTAAGGGTAGGGATTCAGCATTTTTCCACCACAGCTCTTCTTTTAAATGAAATCCCAACCCAAGTGGTATTTCACCACTTAACCTGTTCAACATTTTAGCATGAACGCTGACGATACTATAAATAACTTCAGTATCAACATGCCCAGAATTTCTCACTCACAAGCCAGTTTAGTATACTAAGGGGCTGAACAACTGGAATGAGGCCTTGTCTCTAGAAGACTAATTCACACACCATAACTTGGCAATTACGTAAGGCACTATCTGTGAAAATCCCTATACGTTAACATTTTGACTATCCATGCTACTGCATACCAAACTGTAGTTAGCAATGTGGTCAAACATGGATACTCCTCCTAGAGATATCAATGATCTGAGTTAAATTAAATTTTATTAAATGCAAAGTATTACATTCAAACCAATCATTGAATACAATATATACCAGTTCTAAAACATGATCAGTGTAGAACATGTTTGAATAATAAAACGTACTGTTTTATGCATTCTGGGATGCCAACGTATTCCATGGGGATGAGTTCAGCTAGTTCTGCCAGGGTAAAGACATACCTAATTTTTTGGCTGAATTTTGAGCTGTGGAAGAACAAATGCAGCATACAGTTACAACTTAAAAATTTTTCAGTAGGTCAATATTAAAACAGTTTTTGAAGTTTAAAGTAAACAGTTGTTAAGGTTTGTTTTGTTTTTGTTTTTGTTTTTTAAGAAAAAAAATAGCTTCCAGAGTATTACCTAATAAAAGGTTTTGTGATGGCCAGAAGTGTTCTGATGAACCAAGAAGGATGAACTATGATTAATGATTTCAGATTTTTCCTTAACCTGAAGAATTCAAACAGTGGACATAATTACTAGAACAAAAAGGCAGCATGACAACAAGGCATTTTTTAATATATAAAAAGTATGTTTTTGCAAGCACAACTGTCACATAAATCTAGTATTCTGACATTCCATTATTAGAAATTACCATCTGCCAGAAGAAAAAAAAATATGCCACACAGCTGTATAGTCAAAATTTAAGATGTAGTATCAGTTTGACAACAATGACAAGGAAATAACATTCCAGAGAGAAGTTTCTTTGAATCTTTTTACACAACTAATGATGAAGTGGTTCATGAAGGACCCCCCCCTTATTACCTTACCATATTAATACATGAAGTTTTAAGGATATTCTATGTGGTAACACTATTCAGTATTCTAACACTACTATTTTCACAACAACAAAAACCAACAAAAACACCCCCAGGCATGCCTGTAGCATTATTCCACATTGTCTAGCTTAGGAAGAGGTTTTCAATACACCAAGCAATTTGCTTAATTAAATCTTAACCAGTAGGTACCAGACCCACATTAAACAGTAGTTTTTCCTAAATATGCGTTATCACTGAAGGTGTGGATATTGTAAGAAAACACTGCAGAGCTTCTTACCTTCTATCAATTTGCTGGTAACACTTCCTAAGCCAGCCTAAACTTGGCATTTTTCTCCGTGTTGTTGCACCATTCAGGTAAACTATCATGTAGTTCTCTGCTACTAACAGCTCTAAAGTGCCAATTACATACCTGCAGAGACAAGCAAAGAAAACTTTCAAGTGAAGATCTGTGGATATTAAAGTAATCCCCAGTAGTGCTCAAATATATTTAAAAAAAATACAGAGTTGGCAACAGGGTTGAGCAACATCTAATCATTTTTTTCCATCCCCTGGAAGCAGATGTAGTTGCTTTTCTATTTGTTACCTTTCCCTCACCTGAAATATAAAAAGCTTCATTAAAAAAAGAGAGAGAAGTAATTGCCCTTACATTAAAATGCTAAGTTTCACAATTAAGACAGTATTCAGAGGCAGATGATGACTTACTTAAATAGATTGTCCATTAGATATCTGTAGTTAGGCTGGCTGCTTTCAGGCATAAAGCAAACGGCAAACACAACAATGGCATTTAACCCATCACCATAATAACCTAAAAAACAAAGAAAAAAGCAGCAGTAGTGACAAAGGTGGCTATACATTGACTACATTTACACAAAAGGCAAGCACATTCAGTAAGCTTTTTCATTATTTACCTTAGAGATTTACAAACATCAATTCTATATGGATGGATTCATACAGTTACAGAAAACCTCAAGATTTCTTTTTCAAGTTTGTCTACTTCTAAAGAAAGTTAGTTCTTTATTCTAAAGAAATAGCTGAAGTTGATGTAAATCAAATGCTGTACATACAATCAACATCTCAGTATAGAATCTCAGTATATTTAATAATATTTTATATAGTCAACTTTTCTTCAAATCTAAACTCCACAGACTGTTGGGAAGAGTCATTACATTGATTTATGCCTTAGTAGATCTACAGTTAATGCTTTCAACACTCTTAAAACCAAAAAATTATACTGGTAGCACTCACATTGGAGAACAGATAAGTACATCTTATTACATACGTGTATGTTAGTAGCTTCATCTGAACACATGTACATTTTGGAACTTTAGTTTAATAGGGAAAAGATATTAAATCAACCATACACCTTAATACTGCAACAAATGAATCATCACATGAGTCTTTATGCCCAAAGCTCTTCCTGTGCCACCCCAACTCAGCTTAAAGAAGTATTTTCTCAACAGTTCCCCTCAGCACATCACTAATCCTTACCACCATGACTGATAACTTTCTTATACGGTTCAATTGCCTTCATGTCCACCCTATGGTCCTGTTCTCCAATCCTAAACATTCGCCAGCGTCGACCATCATTTTTCTCCTCTGCCACAGTGTATTCAGTAAGTGATCCTTTCCGAATTACATCAGTAGTTTTTGGTTTTGGAAGATCATCTGCCAAAGTTAAAACACGTTCAAGATCATTATGAATACTATGTATAGTGACAATCAATTACAAACACTGGTTAACCACTTTGCTATC
The DNA here is from genome assembly GCA_035582835.1 of Phoebastria nigripes. Taxonomy (NCBI): domain Eukaryota; kingdom Metazoa; phylum Chordata; class Aves; order Procellariiformes; family Diomedeidae; genus Phoebastria; species Phoebastria nigripes. The sequence goes on from JAYKAV010000007.1 coordinate 67,560, forward strand.
TAATCTATTTTAATATTCTTTAGCCTGTCAGACATATCAGCTGACTTAGTTCCTTCAGTTGTTACAAAATAGGATCTCATGGGCATCACATATATTTTTAACAAAATATGCTATGTTGGCATTTATCCATTGACTGTAATTTTCTATGTTAAAGTACATGACAAATTTCCATTCATGTAGGAAGCCTATTTAACTGTAGGCTTTCAGAACACAGACCTTGACGAATCTCACCAAAATAGACAAAGTGGTTAACTCCAATGATAATTACACAGGTTGCTTGATCACAGATTTACATAAAAGCATGATTTAAAACATTGACAGTACCTTGCAAGCAGACATGCAGGCAAATCTATTAGAAATTAAATCTAATTCACATGTGTGCAATCAATATATATGAAATTTATGCTGACAGCAATCTGTAAAACAATTTGCTCCAATTAAATTATGATTCTTGACTTTGTTGCACAGACCTTACCCAAAGCGAGAAAAACCTACTGCAAGTTAGTTGTCTGTTCCCAAGACAAAGCTGTTAATTGAAACTATCCTTCCAGGAAAATGAAGGCAGCAGCATTAAAGGAAGAAAAGACAGAAACCCTTTTCAGCCACTTTTAAAAACAAGGCACAAACATTCGGAACATTTCCTTCACATCATTGCAAAACTAACCCTAAATACCAATTCTTCTTCACTAAAATGATGAAAATCCTTTTATGCAGGTAAACCCACAGTCTTTGTTATGAAAACTTCACCTGCAATGTCTTTAGCTATTTAAAAAAAAAAAACCTTATTCTAAAGAGTGTTTCTTTCTCCATTTATAAGCTATCTTGGAATGAAGAACAGGTAGTGTTTCATACGTAACAGTGAAAAGAGAGCTTCCTGTTTACTCAGGAATTAAAGTTATTTTACTTCCAGAATAAAAAAAAAAAAAAAATTGGATTTTACATGTTTACTTATTAGAGACATTCTGAAGTCATGAAGTTTACAGAAGTTAGACTCCAACTGTTTGACCACCACAACAGTTCTTGGCTTACATAAAAGGGCCTTAAAACATAATTAAACTGCAAGTTTAAAACTTGTGCTTTAACTCCTACACAGAACTTTTTACCTCAAATAAAATTTGTTAGAAACTCCAGGTTTTGCCTATAAGATGAAGCATCTATTCATTTCTTAAAATTAAGATCACTACTAGTGTAGCTATAGCTAAGTTAACTTCGTATCACGTCATTTCAGAATTCCTTGACACGAAACAGAGGCTCTTCTACCACCTCCAGTCAATCCAGAAAGCATGCAAACTCTAAGGCTACTGACCTTTGGCCATTCTCACCACAGTAAGATATGCGACCAGGTGTTACTCAATATTTTTAAAAATAGCATTCAGTCCTCCTTAAATACAAAGGCTTGCAATTCATCAATTTCTGACTAGCTAATCTATAATCTATATTCCTTTATGTGGTTTACCTCCATTTAGAACTGATCTATAATACAYGTAAAACATCTTTGATTTTTTTTCTCCCAGGTTGGTTCTTGAAAACATACTGCAACTGTGAGGACTTTCCCATAACTTCGAGTCTTACTGGTGTTTAATGACATTCACCTAAGTTTATTTGGAGTTACGGCTATTATTATCTCGTCCGTTTACTGATCAGTGGAGGTCTGATTTGCTCTTTAAAAATTCATTGCGCCTATTTCCAATTTCTAGTCTAATCACTCCTTTTGTATTTTTCCCTCTTGTGAGTCACAGTTATTTCCCACCTGAAAAACTGTTGACCTGCACATAAGAAAATAGAAATATTTTAGGGCATCAGACAAAAGTAACAAAATACTTACCTTCCCATTCAAACTCATTGCTATTTTCTGAGGGAGTATCTAAATCATCCAAATCAATCTCTCCACTCTCATCCAAGTCATCAGACAAAACAGATTCCTCGCTGTGATCCAAAGTTAAGCTAATATCTGGAGCCATTAGTTTCTTCCTCACTTTGGTTCCATTAACCTCTGTATTTAAAAAAGCAAATTATTTATTTTCAAAGCTAAAGTAAGTTTACATAAGCACATTAACAAGACAGAAAAGCACAGTGCTTTCTCAGAACGCATTTTAAGTTAATGCCCATAATTTAAACGATGTATCTTTGGAGTAAGAATTAAACACAGGGTGAAAAGAACAGCACTTGGAAGTCAAAGTTCTCAAGGCCTCAAGACAGTAAGTTTACCCGATTGTATACACACTATGATCACAGTGGTAGACCACCATACTCCCTACAGAAGAAAACCCTGAAGTGCTACCACCACCAAAGCAACTATTATCCATGCTAGCTATATCAAAGTGTACCATGAGTTATTCTAGATATTATCATAAATAAGTCTTGCAAATAATGGAACAGATTCCTGTCCCTAGCCCTTGTTTTTGTTAGGTATTGGTAACATCATAACCACCTTCGATGAAATAAAAAAAAAAAATATACAAGCTGCAAAAAAAAGAAGGCTGACAGACAACAGTGAGGACAGAAAATTAAAGAAACTATTAGGTGAATACACAGCATGCTTTGAGACACAAGGCAAATACTTGCATGATTTAGACAGCAATTGAAAGCAGGGAATAAAATAAAATGACTGATCCAGCACTGGAAATGCCACAACTAAAGCAGACAGACAAGATCCAAAAACATTTAAAAATGTAAAAAAACCCAAACATCTGTATTATTTCCCCTCTGACCATTCGGACAGGCAACGTTCTTAAAAGGCCACAAAGGTCTGGAATTTGGAGGGAGACTAAGGTAGGCCCTAACTGACRCACAGAAGCCAAATAATAAATCGAGATTTTAAGACAGGTCAGGAAGTGAGTGCAATGATTCATTTTTGTCCAGTATTACCTGGATAGCTCTGTTCACAGGGAAGATAAATAGTCTTATATTTTATTCCAAAACCCTTTTCTTTCTAGACAAGATGTTTATAATACCCTTCACATACAAAAATGTCATTTAGGATGCTGTTTCCTCAAGCCTGACTCAAAGAAAAAACCCACCAAAAAACCCCAAAAAACCCCCTAAAACAAAACGGAGCTTTGAAACAGCCATCTAAGCAGGAAGCAGTCAACTTGTCTGGAGTGGAATGTTCTTACCAGCTTCACTTTCTGTTCCAGCTGCAGCCAATATATCTGACTCAACAGGATCATCCTCCGGCAGGGGCCTGGTGCACAAAGTAGAAACTATTGTTACAAAACTTTTTTTTCTTTTTTAAATAGCCAGGTAAATGCCAAATATTTAGACTTACGCACTGCTAAAAAAAACACTGTGTGACAGTACTGAACTAAATTTACTTATAGCCTAAGTTCAAGCTCTCAGTAAAGAAAGCACCAGAGTAGCAGAAAAATTCCTTTACAGCATTCAAGCGACCATCTGTTGATGTGACAAATGCCAAAACACTGGTTGCTATTACTGTGTGTCATCCTTAAGAAAACTTGTCAAATTTTCTCAAGCAAGAATATGACATTAAATAAACTGCTGAAGTAGTTTAGTCATGTTATTATAGAATGCCTCTGAAGTCAGCTGTGTTAGTTTCTTTGTAGGCCCAAGCATCACTAGCAGTCTTAACTGTTAAAAATTTCGCTCAGAAATGTAGCTTAATGAAATGTTTGGGCCTTCAGACACTGGTAATAATATGCAAACAATGTAGTTGCAAAAGATTACCACAGAAAACAAACGAAGCTAGACTTACAAATTTTCACTTTAGTAACACTGGAAACTTCAACAGTGGCATTCCTGTATTACTTAATTTACACATGAACATGAAGTGATCCCTTTTCAGACCATAAAGAAACATGCCACAAAACCTTTTCAAGACTACTATATCAATGGAAATCACTTCAAGATTATTACTGAGTGTTAGTTCATCAGGCAGATAAAGAGGTAGCTTATTCTGGATGTTATGCATTTGATTTGAATTACTTCTAAAAAAAAATTAAAACCTTGGAAAATCTTCATCTTGCCATTCTTCCTTAAACTCAACACCTTCCATTCTCCAGCCAACTTGAATTGCTAATAGAGACTCCTGATCAGCCAGAACCTCTTGTCTTCAGGACAGTGGGCTAAAGAGGAGCTGCAGGAACATAACAGAAGATGCTAGTTCAATACTATTGTAATTCCCATACTTGCAACACATCCTTTCACTTATCACCAAAGTTGAGGTATTATGCAGAAAAAAAACACCACCAGGGAGAAGTTTATGGTTTGTTTCTGTTTTGGGTTGTTTTGGTTTGGTTTTTTTTTTTGTTGGTTTTTTTTGTTGTTGTTGTTTTTGTTTGTTTGTTTTTTCTTTCTTCATACAAAACTGCTTATGGAATGGTTTATCATACAGTAATTTAGGTTGGAAGGGATCTCGTGTAGTCCAATGACCAAGCAGGATCAACCTTGTGGTTAAAATCAAGGCCATGAGCAACCTGATCTATCATTTAGGATTACACCAGTTCACTCCAAACTGTAAGAAACCTGACAGCTCTCTAGATTCTATAAGAGATATTGAATAAGTGTATATTTTGAGAAAAAAAAAAACAGATGGTCAGATCTAAAATACAACCCAGTTCTTAAAAAACCCAAACACTTTAAAGATAACTATTTCAGAAAGTGTTTTCAGAGAACTCACCCTGTGATGTGCAAGTCAAGCTGTGTTTTTTCAGGCTCACCCATCACCAGCAACAAGGAATCCCCAATAATGGAACATAATAAGCCATTGTGCTGACATACAAGTCCAAGCCAGTTGAAGCTCTTGGCTGCGTTGGCTCTAAAGATTGGCAGGAACAGGTAAACTTATCAATGAAGATGTTAAGAAAACGAACACTAATCAAAACAGGAAACAATGATATTTTTAAATGCAAAGAAGCAATCAACACAGAACACCAGTAAGTACAAAGTTTGAATGCAATCATACTGCTAATGAAGCCAGAGACACAATTTATTTTTTATGTGGCTAAAAAGAAACAAGTTACACTTACTGTTCCGTAGGATCACCTTTCACAACAAATCTCAATTTTGCTTCTCCTGACCTGATTACAACCACAGACTGATTTTAAAGTGTCCTGCAATGCTTAAAGCTACACTACACAAGCTGATTAACAAAAAAAAATTTAAAAGACTGATTTTTTGTAAAACTGCAGTACCAGAGACAAATTAAACACTAATGACCAAAATTTAAGCTTATTTTACTGATATTTCCCTGGTTCCCTCACCCAGAAAATAGAAATAAAATTTCTAGAAGGTAGCAACCTGGTTCCTCTTAAGGGTCAGACTCTCTTTGTTTGAATCATGCAAGCCCCTGCACCACTCAGTTGCTGGCAGTATGTGCCTGCGCACACAATCTCCAAGAAGTTGCTCCCAGCAATTCTCCTCCCAGCTCTCCCTCTTTCTATTTGTCCTTTTTGACTAATACGCTGTTTGGTTTCTTACTGCTTGAATCATATACTTTCCTCATGAAACATGTCCTCTCTTTCATTAAGATGTTGATATTCGCAGCATACAGTTTCTCCTGGGTACTAACCTGCTGAGTGTTTGCAACAATGAATTTTAAATATTTGCTTGGAGATAAGATCATATTTTGATCAGTAGTAATAGTGAATATGTGCATAGTTCTTTATGCATTTGTTTCAGGACACTGAGATGAAGCACGGAAAGTTTCACAAGGTACCCTACACAGTCAAGAGAATACAGTGGTTACAATCCATATGGAACGGACCATCTGATGCAGGTACACAGTTAACTGTAAACAAACAGACACTAAACCTAGAAGAAAATCTAAACTGATGACTTTATTCTTAAGGGACAGATGAAGAAATGAAGAAAACTGACAGTAGAAAAAAAAAACCACCACCACAAACCAACCTTATCATTGTGCTGGTGCTATAAGATGCTACTGTACATTGGCTCAATGTCCAGATGGAGGTTGGTGATGAGTGGCGTCCCGCAGGGGTCCGTACTGGGACCAGTACTGTTTAATATCTTCATCAACAACATGGACAGTGGGATCGAGTGCACCCTCAGCAAGTTTGCAGATGGCACCAAGCTGAGTGGTGCGGTCGACACGCCTGAGGGACGGGATGCCATCCAGAGGGACCTGGACAAGCTCGAGAAGTGGGCCCATGTGAACCTCATGAGGTTCAACAARGCCAAGTGCAAGGTCCTGCACCTGGGTTGSGGCAACCCCCGGTATCAATACAGGCTGGGCGATGAAAGGATTGAGAGCAGCCCTGCCGAGAAGGACTTGGGGGTACTGGTGGATGAAAAGCTGGACATGAGCCAACAATGTGTGCTCGCAGCCCAGAAGGCCAACCATCTCCTGGGCTGCATCAAAAGAAGCGTGGCCAGCAGGTCGAGGGAGGTGATTCTGCCCCTCTACTCTGCTCTGGTGAGACCCCACCTGCAGTACTGCGTCCAGCTCTGGAGCCCTCAGCACAAGAAAGACAGGGACCTGTTGGAGCGGGTCCAGAGGAGGGCCATGAAAATGATCAGGGGGATGGAATGCCTCTCCTATGAAGAAAGGCTGAGAGAGTTGGGGTTGTTCAGCCTGGAGAAGGGAAGGCTTCGGGGAGACCTTATTGCAGCCTTTCAGTACTTAAAGGGGGCTTCTGAGAAAGATGGGGACAAACTTTTTAGCAGGGCTTGTTGCGAGAGAACGAGGGGTAATGGTTTTAAACTAAAAGAAGGTAGACTTAGACTAGATATAAGGAAGAAATTTTTTACACTGAGGGTGGTGAAACACTGGCACAGGTTGCCCAGAGAGGTGGTAGATGCCCCATCCCTGGAAACATTCAAGGCCAGGTTGGACGGGGCTCTGAGCAACCTGATCTAGTTGGAGATGTCCCTGCCCATGGCAGGGGGGTTGGACTAGATGACCTTTAAAGGTCCCTTCCAACTCAAACTATTCTATGATTCTACTCTTGAGGTCGCCTGCACTGTGTTCACAATACAGTTCCCACAAAACAGTTTAAAGTATGGTTTTGCTCCAAGACTTGAACAGTTTTCTCACCACGCTTTTGAAGAATACCAAACACCAAGTAACATCTGTTAATTTCAGATGTACAGCATTTCAGGGCAGAAGCAATTCCTACCTGCGTGTATTTCATTACACGGAAATAAACTTGATACACTAAGACAGGCACAGAGTTTAAAACTTACTCATGCTGTAATCAAAGTTTAAGACACTTCTACAAAACACTTCTCACATTACTTACAGAATTCTTATCAGCAACTTCTCATTAAGGTAGATTTGAAAGCAATCATTTGCTAAATACTGCATAATACAATTGCAAACAACTTATGAGGCAAGTTCCAAGTTCAACATCAGATAAGCTTGAATTTAGGTTTTCAGCATCCTACTTAACATGCAGACTAAGTAGTTGTTTTGGATGTTTTGACTTAAAGTCTCATGTACAAAAGCACTATCATTTGTCAACCAGAAGAATGAGAAATTAAGGAGGAAGGGTAATCTCAGGAAAGTTAGCAAAGGGCTGACTTTAAAGTTAACTACTGAATAATTTTACATCACTAATATAAATGCTTACAAAGCAGGGGGAAAAAAAAAATCTACTATTTCTGCTTATACAAACTAAAGCAGAGTTTAGAATAGTCTTCCTACAGCTGCTGTGGTAGGACTGACATCTTCTGGTTTTACTATGCCAAGGTTTCTTTTTAATTCAGCTGTAAATCAAAGATCTAAAAGCTTAACTTGAAAAACATAACATATTGTAATAATGCAAGCATTTATTAGTCATGTAGAAGAAAAGCAATTAATTTCTACCCAATCCTAGCACTCTTCATGGCCAACTCAAAAAGTCGTGGTTTCTGAAAACAGCAAGCCTAATCATTTTTACTCTCCATTGCTCGTTACTTTCCATTTTACTTAAAGAAATGGAATTGGAAGATTGGGAGCTATCTAAAGGTCAGAAACTTCAACACATCAAAGAACATCTGGATGCAGGATTGCCATGTGGTTCTGTTCTCTTACTGGAACCACTGGACTTTGGTGCTCAACAATGCCTTTTATACTTTTAAGTATCTCAACAGGCAAGTTACGACATTACAAGAAGAAGGAAAATATCACAAGGGAACACATCACTAAAACCCACTACGCTTCCACTACAGCTAAGGAACGGATTTCCATTGCCAGAACACCAGGTTAAACCTACTTAAGTTTGCATCTGAAGAGTATTACTGCTTGCATCAGAAGTCAAACATCAGTGTTCTCACCCTTTTTCCTGGAAGAAGAGATTATTTTCAGAGTTCTCTCACTAATACCAAGCGGGTTTAGTTGGTAGGTGCTGGAATACCAAATACAACAGTGTTGAGAAGCCTATTATAAATTGCCATTTTTTAAAATTTAGTTTACAGCTAAACAGAGACTCTAATCTGTCCCAGATACTTAAAAAAGAAAAAGAGACAACAGAATACATRAGATCATTTTATTCACGAAGTTAAAGACCCCTTGCAAAAATTATTTTTTAGGTTTTCACCCTTGAGTTCTCAGAGGAATACACAAATAAATAGGAGTTACACATTTATATAGTCATATCTGTCAATCCAATACAAAGACTTATATTTAGTCCTTGATCAGCACCTCAGCATTTGAAGTAGAATAAATATGAAGTTTATTTTGCAAGACAACTGCAATGATGAGAACACTACTGAACTATGTACCTGACGGGCAAAGAATAGCATGCTGTTTCAGTCTCAAAAAGTCACAATCAACTTCAAAAAAAGGTTAGCCTACTTTTTTCTACATTTCACCTTCACCATTTCAGTAGAAACATTAACTGAGTGTTAGTTAAGTGAATTCCAGGTTCCAGGCTTAAAGAGGTGCCTCTAAGAGCATTTTTCACATTTGATTTTACAGCAAGCCAAAAGTAAGGAACAGATATATTTTCTGGTACGCACATCCACATGGTGCAGCTCACTATAATTTCTAAATGTTTTTATAACCCCATTGGCTTTTAGAACGTGGCCACACTAGCCACAACCCCAGGAAACATTTCCCGGATCTGAAGACAGACATCCAAACTTTATCACTTACAAGTTTGCATAATGAGGTAATGCAAGGACTTTCATTAATAACAAGTCAATTCTTCGTCCCCTTTTACTCCCTTCTCTCAGCATCAAAGCACAGAGAAATCAGTCAGCTAAAAGAGAAAACTTTTGAAAACATTCTTGCTTTCATCTCTGAGGATACTACTTTAAACTCCACATTCAGAGCAACAGAAGAATCTGCATTTCTGAATCACTGTCATTCATTTAAAGGTAAATACTAACTTGTCAGACAACAGTCAAAAAGAATTTATACCCTGCCTAAATACAATCAATATTCCTTTGTAAGATTTAAATATGCATACGAGTTAAACAGAAATAATAAATTACTACTTAATGTATTAAATTTCTAGCCGGAAATAAGGAGGAACTAAAATAAAAGGCAGTAGAAAGCAACTCTTAACTTCTGTGACATAGCTCCATACTATGCGTTTGCTAAACCTACATCAGAAAAAGTTATTCCACTCACACACCCCATTCATTATTCAGCTACACAAGAGAAGGGGGAAAAAAAAGAGTCTCCGTAATTGAAGACAACCCTCCAACCTCATTAGTGAAAATAAGGCTGAGGTTTGTTCCGCTCTGGTGTGACTATCCTACCGGGGCAGCGGAAGGGATTCAAGTTTAACATTTACGTGCTCAAAACTCTTCCCTCTGCCGCTCCCAGCGCCGACCAGAAGCCGTACAGAACGACACCGACGTCGCGCTCTGCGGAGGAAGCCGCGAGCCCGGCAGAGCGGGGCCGCACGACGAGCCCGCTCCGCTCCCCGCGGGGCAGCCCAGCCACGAAGGCGGTCCCTGCTCGTCGCCCGGGGAGCGCCGGCTGGAGCAGCAGCCGTCCCCCCCGCGCCCGCTCGGCCAGTCACCGGCGCGGCCTTCAGCGGCTCTGACGCCCGAGGCGCAGGAGAGCACTGCCCCGGTAGGGCCCCCAGCGCCCGAGGGCTCCTGACTGAGCCCCACCGCCCCTCGCGCACCGGCGGGCGAACCCCGCGCACCGGCGGGCGGCCGGGCCGCAGCCCGACCCTGCGCCCGCAAAGCCCGGCCGGGTCGCGGCCACGGCCCAAGGCTCCCGGCTCACCGCTATCGCCCCCTCCGCGGCCGTACCTTGCGGGAGGCGGACGTGGCGGGGGGGGGGGAAGGGAAGAGAAGAGAGGAGAACGGGCCGGGCCGGGCCGGGCCGGGCCAGGCCAGGCCAGGCCAGGGCCTCGTCCGCGCCGCCGCCGCGGAAAGGACCCGCTCCGCTGCGCGCCCCTGCTCACCCGGAAGCGCATACACCGCCAGACTCACGTGACAGCACCTCTCCGTGGCGGGGGGGATTGGAGCACTGATGCACATGCGTAAAATAACGCCGCTGCCGCCCGCCCCCACGACAGTTGGCGCGTGCGCATTCTCTCCTCGCACGCGCGCTGGGCGGGGCGGGGGCGTCCGGGCGTCCGTTGGGAGCGCGCGAGGCGGGGCTCGCGCCGCTCTGAGGGCCGCTGGCGCGGCGCCGTCGGGATGGCGTCTGTCCTCCCGTCCCCGGGGCCGAGGAGCGCTGCCCACCTCCCGGGAGCGTGGTAAGGATGAGTCCTGCGTCCCGGGCAGCTCTCAGCTGGAGGTAATTAACGGCGCCGCTGCTGTCCCTGGGCACCGACAGCTCCCTCCCCCGCTGCCCGTCCGGCTAAGGACAGCCGATTGTCACAGGAATGTTAACTGAGGGGTCGAGTCCTGGGCCGCGGTAAACGGGACACAGAATGGAAAATATAAAGTCCACTCACTGAGTTCTGTGTCCTAGACTAGTGTGCTGTGCCTGATACTTCAGGTGCTCAGGAAAGTATGAGATGAATGTCAGAAACAAGAGTGAAACCTTCTCCATGAGGAAAAAGAGAACAGATAATATCAGTATTACATACTGTCAAGGCAGCGGTAGCAGTTATTGAGCAAAAAACCTGAATCTCCACATCATTTGAAATTACAACTTCAGCTGTATAAATATGGCAGCAATGGCATCCAAAATACAGTCCTTCTTCATGACATAATGTTGTGATCTTACATATGCACAACACAAGCACAGGAAGTTAGATAAATCTCATTTTCATCTTTTTCACATACCTAAGAATGGTAATGGTAGTCAATGTTACTAGGAAGAGGAGATCAAGATGGAAGGATGGTTTTGGCTAAGGTTTAGAACTTGCCACTAACACATTGTTATAATATACAGACAGCTACTAACTTACTCACAGCTAATCTATTGCCCAAAGATGAACAATGCAACGGTAGCAACAAAGTTTGTTTTATTGTAGGGTACTGAAGGAACTTGGAATAAATGTGACACGTGGAGAAGAAGTGTGGAAAGAATTAAAAAGTGATATAAAGGGGCATAAAATGAATGGAGGAAAACATGAGAAAGAAAAACACCACTAAAGAACAGAAAGCACAGGCACCCCCAACCAGCAAAGATAAAATCTACTAATAACAGGAAAAAGACAATTATTAAGGTAAATTAATTAGAGCATTGAAAATATATTTATAAAGAATTAGTATCATGCGCAGCAAATGGCCTGAGGCCTGTAGGCATTATTGTAACATAAGTTTATCAGAGAATAGTTACAAATGTAAAGCAAGAGCTAGCTTAAGTACAAAGAAAGGGTGTGTAACTACTGGTAGGAGAAATACAGTAAAACAGCAAGGGGAAGCAGCAAAAGGGAAAAAATACTGTATCCTGCCATCTTTGTTATGTCACCATTTTTGGTTTGTGGAAGTAAGAATGCCACAGAAGATGACCAAATACTCCATGCTTAAGGACATTATATTTTTGTATCTGCTCCCAGTAATATTGTTACTAGTGTACCTACTTTGGAACTTCCTATGCCTGTAGCACCCCAGCTTTTAATAGTGAAGATCTGATTATGTGACTTTTGTGATCAGTTTGTAAGGTACTCACCTAGGTATTGAAGACTGAATGGCAAAAGCTCTCAGCATGCTGATTCGGAGTATCTGTAAACAGTTGGAATTATTCCAGAATGCGCTGGGTCTAACTGACCCAAGGGTGTCTGTGGTTCCTAGAAGGGTACATTACATTACAGAAAAGAGAAGTTCCTTTTTATAGGCTGCTCAGTTAACATGGATCACAACTTATCTATTAGTTTGATGCCTGAACACCCTCCTGCCCCTTATTTTATCAGCAAACTTAAGTTTGCAAAGTGTCGGAGTACAGATTTTGAATCAGTAGTGTTCTATCCTGGTTTATATAAAGTAGAAAATGAGATTAAATTATGCTGTAGAGAATAATTTTATTACCCAATAGATAATCTTCCTTGTCTTTCAACAGAGCAGTAATAAATAAAGGGCCACCATGACTTACTTATTAACTCAAAAGGTTGAAAGTTTTCCAGCAAATTAATGTTTTAAGAAAAATTGTCTCATATTAAATACTTTTAATGCTTTTCTAAATGTGCTTCAGTTGTTGATAAACTCAAAACTGTCTTCAAAATGCACAAATGTCATCTGCAGGACACCAATGCCAAACCTGTGTCATGATCAGCAAAGTTCTGCAATTTCCTGTCTCTTACACGGGGTGGCACAATATAGCTGGAAATCTATCAAGTGTTCAAATGTAACCTAGAAAACAAGCAAACAAGAGGTCAGAGCCAACTACTAGGGAATGTTGAATAATTCTATTTTTAAACATCAGACAATTGCAAATATAAGCAGATCCTCACATGAAAGCTTTACCAAAGAGAACAGGCTTGAAGGAATAATGCTCTGTTGCATGAATTTTTGCATGGGAAAAATCAACTGTTACACAATTTCGGGTCTGAAATAATTCACAATTAACCTTTAAATAGAAAGTAGACATCAAAAGCAACAGAATACCAAAACATTCACCTTTTTCATGGTGTTTTCCCATTTTACTTATTAGAAAAATATTTTCTAGTACTCTAAAAAAAACCCTAACAACAACTAGATTAAAAATGCCCCCGTTTCAAGTAGTTCAAGCAACAGCCCAGAAATGTTGGAATTTTAAAACATTCATTTGAAAGTCTGTCTCTGTGGGGTTGTATGTAGAGACTGCACTTGTATAGAATTCCTCCTTGCCATTTTCCCTGTACAGAAAGTACGAATACTGGGTTTTTTCCAACTTTATTTTGCCCTTTTTTGATGATAAGGGCTTTGGGCTGTAGTTTACCTCTGCTTTTGTAGTCCATGCACATAACTTGGCTCCTGTCTTAGACACCTGTGATATAAAATGACAAAAGCAACACGTTATAGAGTAGTAGCTTTCAGGTATGTAGGTAGTGCATAATATTTTGCCTCACTTCTGATATTCCTGTTTTGGGTACATCATCACCTCTTTAAAGCCATTCTATTGTAATCAGTTGTCATGCTACTGTAGCTAGCTGAGTTTCATAGTTGCATCCTCTTTGCATATCATGGGGTAAATTACTGAGCAGAAAGTGACCCTCACTACAGTCCTTGTGGACTTGTATGTCCCTGTGTACTTTCTCCCAAACCTCCCTGAGCTACTTCAGATACAACCCACGATGCTATAGTGGACTGGTTCTTCTTAAGCAGACTTGCACTTCACATCTCCTAGCATTCCTCCCTGTCGTTTTGCATTTTTCTATGTCAGAACAAATACCTCGTTGTTGAAAAGAAGTCAAGGTCTAAGTCAGGTCTAAGTGAAGATCTTGTGTTTGGAATTCAGCTAGAGAAGTACAAAAATGCAAAGAATGTGCATCTTCCGTAACAGTCAAACCAAACCCAACCCCAGACCTTTGCCATTTCAAGGACATAGCTATTACTTACATACAAAAGAGAATCTATTCATCCTCTACGTGTATGATTTTCAGGTTTTTTAATATATTTTTCCTATCAGAGAGCATCACAGTTTTTTGGGTACGAACAGGCATACCGGTATGAGAGAAAGGAAGAGCCAACTTGCTAGCCATGAGAGTCTTCATGTCTGCATTTGTGTGTGTGGTGGAGGATATAATGATTATCTTGTTTACAGAAGTTATTGATGTTCTTCATTAGTATTTAAATAAGATTTCTGTATCTGCAAGTGAAAGGTACTAAATACATTGCTATTAATACTGTATTTGCTAACTTCTATGTCCTCAAGAAAAACAGATATTAATCCTAAATTTCACTTTGGTTGAAAACTGGGGGACCCATTAACTGTGGGAATAATGTGGAAAAATAAAAGCAATAAGAGATCTCTTGCATCTGCCTCTTCCAGATAAATACCATTAGACAATTCCAGTGCACCAGCAGAATTGCAGACAAACGTGTGGCTGTATACTGTTAACTCACATTTCTTAATTTGTACTAGAAAGTCTGCCTATCTCAGAAAAAGGAGATAGTTACACATAAGTACAGATAACTTGTTTTCCGAGGTTATTGTCTGCATAGGTATTTTTGACATGGCAAACATTCTTATCTTACTGTGCCTCGTAAAAAATGTCTGATCTTTGCCATTTGCAGTATCAGCTTAATGTCTACCATAATGCTGTGTTAATAATATCATTTTTATCATATTGTGGTCAGAATCCAATATCAAGTGTAGATGAATCACACCAGGAAAATATGCATAATCAAAAAATCTGCAACTTCCTTCATATGAAACTGTTGAGTTCTCAATTTGTGTTTCTGTGTATTCTGATGGTCAGGCTGTTACTCATACTTGCATGCAGTATGAATTCAGTGATACTTGGTTCAGCTCACTTTTTACAGTTTCTGAAAAAAACATGAAGTACCCTGTTACATGGACAGAAGATATCTTTGCTGGTTGAGCTTGAGGGGAAAACTGGGTACAATTATATATTCTTTTAATTATTCATGACTTGGGTCTGAAGTGAACATGTATACGTTTTTCACTTATTCACTTTATAAAATTCAAAACTAAGCCCAGAAGCAGTTTTATTCTTGGCAGCATGACAAGTTTCCTTTCCTCAACAAACCAGTCAAAGGAATTGTTCCTTAGAGAGTTTGTCATCCTCACGTATCCCAGAGAGTCGGGAGGGGAGCTGGCATTCATTACACCCCCCATCACACATATGCGTGTACACTCCCTCCCTCTCTCTCCTTCTCTGACTGTGACAACAAGCCTATCTCAGAGGACTGTGTTTATATCTAGCATGTGGTTTCATTTGTGTAGCTGATTTGCAGTTCATTAATCCAGAAAGCATTGCCCAATTCTGGTAAGGACAATGTATCCATCCATATTCTGCTTATTCTGCCTCCTATCCCTGATGCAACACACAGTTTAGAGAGAGGGAATTTGCTCTGTTTTGCAGAACAACTAGAGCAAAAGCAGCTCAAGAGCCAAAGCTGATGTAAACATACATCAGGAAATTGTTTTGATCTGGCCTATCAGGCTGCTGGCAATGCACTGTGCTTCCTTGGGAGACATGCAAATTTATGGGACACAACTTGACATGATTAAGGCAATGCATACAGAAGAGGTAATTGCCCTTCGGCAAGAGAATGATGTCAAGAACCAATGATTCTTTACGTTTTTGGCAGTGCAGGTAGGATCATGAAATTAGGGGCCTCTTGCAGATTCATTATAATTTAGGTGTTGGGTTGGGTATTTTTTAAACTATGTTTTTCCAGCTTTTATAGTTGTATTACTATTAGTTATTTGTCTTGCAGGGGAACCTAAGGACAACAGTCAATTTGTAGTTTTACAAAACCTAAATCTGTATCTGCTGATATTATGATAGCTTATGATAGCTTGTTGAGTCTGGAGAAAACAAAAAAAAAAACCAAAAAAAACCCCAACAAAAAAAAGGAGGAGTTAAAATAATGCCACAGGGAGGCATCAACTTCTGCTATTCACTCACAGCAGTGAGTGAATTTCACTTTGAAATTTAATTATCAGAGACATTGACACTCCTTGTTGACAGACATGTGCTCAAAACTCATCCACATGCCTGAGTGGAGTCTGATTCATCTTGTGCCAGGGGTTAATGAGAAATTACTGATCACTACCTGGGAATTTGGGGGTAAGAACAGCTGAACTTAAGGTGAAAGACTCCATATCCTATGACTACTCCCCTGAGTCAGCCTAGCAAATAGCTAACTGTAATATCTTAATTAACCATGTGTTAGAACCAACCTTATTCTCCCTTGCAAGCTGTACGCATTGCTAATTACATTAGGTAAACACACAAGCGTACAAGGGAAGCAGGCATTAGTGCCGTGGTGGGGCAGTTAGGTTTCCCACTGTACTGTATAGCAAAGCAAGTCTGGTGGCACTGGGGTGATGTTGAAATGGCGCCCTTTAATTTAATGCAAACATAAGGATAAGGGAAACCATACTCTTTGTATGTTGGAGAACATTACCCTTCCAACCACCTGGACAAAACAGGCACAACAGACAAAGTAGGCTGTCTTTGCTTTCCTTTCCCCTGTTAAGTTTGGCAAAGGACAAAACTAGTAGGAAGAGCACAAAGCGTGTAGCTCTGGAAGCTGTCATCTTTCATACGCCTACTGTACAGAGAGCCTCTGACACACATGTTCTGCTGCTTTGAATGCTCATGAGCCCGAGTGTCAATACAGCCTTGCTGTGCTGGGTGCATAGTGAGAGGAAAGGGGAAGTGTGGTTGGAGTGTGTTGTATTCTGGCTGTGCACAGCTGGCATATGATTCATCAGGGACTTGTACCATCTGGTACAGATGAGAGTCTATCTTGTTACACAGTGTCTTTATCAGAAATAGGGACTTGGAAGAACATCACAAAGCTATGATTAGTTTGCTGGTGCAAATTTAACTTTTGAACTACAAATCTCATATGGAGAGGCTGATCACTTCCAGCAATCACATTCTCCAGTTTGTCCAATGCATAGTTGATAAATACTTGATTTTCTAGGTTCTGCTAGTTGGATAAAACTTTAAAAAGTGTGTAATTTCTTGTGTTTTTTTAGATCTAACAAAATATAGTCCCAAAGTCTTTTTTAGAGCTAAAATGCTTCAAATTTGTTTTTTGCATCCTTCTCCATCAGTACACAATTTCTTTGACATTTCCTCCACTGGTACCTGTCATGTTCTTCTTTAAATTCATTTTTGGTTCTCTGTTGCTTTATGTTTTAAATGCAATTTTTTTGAGGTAATTCCCATCTAAGCTTTCTCTGTCAGTCCCTGGCCATTCATCTCTAAGCTTTTATTCAGTTAGAATACTTAGATTTTATCCTAGCCATTAATTTTAATTTTCAAACTGTATTTTTTGAAGATTAGCTAAATTAAATCATTTTTGCAATTAGTGTCAAATTAATCTGTAATGGAAGGTAGATAACAGCAGAGATGGAGTCTCTTAGATTTTGACAGATACCCTCATTGGGTTTAATGTTTTGTATAATATCTCCTTAAGTGAGCAAAGAGCTTGCCTTGATGACTTCCTTTCCTCACACCTAGGCTGCTGGCCACATAGAAATAATATCTTTGATTATGGGGAAAACTAACTCTCTTTTTACATTTCTGAATTCTGAAAGGGAGTGTTGTTAACCCTGATTATATTAAAAAACATGTTTTGCCATTTTCAGGCCTTATCTCTGGCACTTGATAGCTGACGGTTGCTGAACCTCCATGGATTGTAACATACAAAGTCTACCACAGAAAAATAATTTTTTAAACTTGATTTCATAGAGATAGGTGAAAAAGAGCCAAATGATCAGTTTAACCAATGGAAATCAAGGGATAGTAATCCCCAGTAGGCAGACTAGTGGAGAGAAGGAGGCTGGAAATGGGATAACAAGACCAGTCATCTCAGGATCACTTCCTGGATCAACAAGAGTTGGGTGTGACTGTACCTTGATTATCTTAACACTTTGTCTTTTAGACTGATTAAAATAAAAGGAGGCAAACATACTGGTACTTATCTTAGGCTCATTTGAGTGTTTGACTGTAGACATATCTGTGCCCAAAGTGCTTTAATTTGAGGTACCTGGTTCTGAGCAGACCTTCAGCTCTGACCTGTGATTGAACTCAGCTTGACTTTCTCCGATGATTAAATGCTTACTCTTGTCTGCACTGGGCCCTCAGACACTTTCATCTTTTAAGACAATTTTTTTTTTTTTTTTAAATAAGCAGGGACATGGCTGTAATGGTTCATTTATTCTGGCATCATATGGCATCACTTAATTTTAAGTGATTGGTTTAAGCCCAAACTTCTTTTTGTGCCTGATCTGGCCTACCTGACATCAGTGACAGTTTTGTTTAAGGTAGTCGTGTGTTAAGAACTACTGTGATTCAGGAATGATGAAGAACTTCTAAAAATGATCTCTGAAGTTTGAGAAGACAAGTAAGCAGTTCTGCTGGGGTAAAATTAATTACTTACTGTTTACTGGTTTTGGATGAGCTTTCCTTGTGTACCCTGTAAACATACTTTGGGCTTGGCCATATCCTACTAGTCTAGCAAAATTCTCACAGAATACTAGTAGAGCTGGTGRACAAAAAGCAAACAAACAAAAAACCCCAAGAAACCAAAGAAACCAAAGACCAAAAAAACCCCCGAACTCCAAACATGAGCTACTGTCATCACAAGTAAACACATAAACTTTGAGATCCTAGGATTAAACACAGAGGATATGCATGGGTAAAATTAAAGAACTGAAGACCTTAAACTAGGGATAGTGAGACCTCCAGTAAGCAAACAAGATTTTACCTTTCTGCATGTATAAGGACCCCAATTTATGATGCATCTTGGCTGTTGCTGCACTGGCTGTTGAAATTAACAAGCCTAGCTGTACCTTTCTGGCAGAGGATACCATGCTATGATACAGGCTGCAGAACAAAACATTGTCTGTTTCTTTTCTACTACAGTTTACAGCCTGTCTTACCAGCACAAGTTGAAAGCTGTGGCAATTTAAACTAAATTATTACATTATTAGGTTAATGAGTAAAAGTTCTCTTTGCTGGCTCTACTATGGAAGCAGTAACAGAACAAGTGGTCCTGATCACCACTCCTGAATTGGAGATAATGAATCAAAACCTTTTGGATGCCTTTGAAATTAAGACTGACATATAGAAAATCTGTGTGTAATTTTCAGTTCTGCTCTTTTCATGACCTTGGCCAAGGAAGATCACAATCTAAGGTGTGGTTCCTTATTACTCCAATTCATAAACAAACTGTGTAGACTATAAATTCTTCTGAGCAACAATGATGTTAAGCTGTTAGTTTTGCACAGTGAGGCCTTGGCTTTATCTGGAGCCACTTAATGTTACTGTAGTAGAAATCAGCAATACCAAACTATTGATTTAGGGATCATTTAAATTCAGTGTTAATGATATTTGTTCAGCTATAGTCTATGTATGAACCTCACAAATGAGGAATACTCCCAAGTCATTGAAACTCCTTCTATGAATATCCTCTGTAATATTTAAGCCTTTCAATTTACTTAATGTTGAGCTGAATGTGTGAGCTCTGCTATGATTAATGAGATCACTGAGAATGAGGATGTCTCCCTCAAATACTGTTGCCTGTAAAGTTTGCACCTAAATGCTTCCAGAGACCTAATTATCATTTGTGGGTATCAGTCTGTTCTCTCACAGACATACCGTGGATCTCAAGTTCAATAGAAATAGGGGAGATAAGGAATGGAGGTACAAGCACAGCATTTTGCAGCCAAGTGGTCACATATGAAATTAAATCAGTCCTATTTGTTGGCTAGAACATTGGGAAGGAGGAGATTTTTCCTGAAAACAGAACTGAAAATCCTTTGCATCACTGCTATTCACTCTAGGTAAGCAAAAATCAATACAGATTTGGTTAGAGGTGGATTTTGTTAGATTCATGGTCAAATAAAATGTGAAAAGCACTGTCACACATAACAATGTTGGGGCATCGTAGGCACCATAAGAAAATAAAAAGGCAGTAAGAGACACGTCTGTTGTGTCACACAGTCTTCAATTTATCCTGCAAGCATGCAAAAGAATTGAGCAAACTAGAAGGAGCCTTCTACAATGGAGCAATCTAGAATATTGCCCTCAATTTCCAGCACATTTACAAACTGCTATTACTAAATATGACTCATCAAGATTAAAAAAGAAAAATAATTTAGTCAGAGCTGTTGACAAGTCACTATTTATTGTTACTTTTTGTATTTGCTGTGATAAGCACTAAAATTTGCACACTCCTTGATAAATCATTGTTTAGCGATGTCTAGAGGGTCCAGTAAATGGTTTGAAATTGCCACAATGTAATAAATGGTTATTTGATAATGAATGAAATTGTTTGAAAATACTGTTAAAATGTCAAGTTTTAACATATAGAACATTAGTCAAAAGGAGTGCAAACATGGAAACCATAGTGACACTATAAATATACTGCAACAAATACATTTATTTGTACAGGGCAAATAGTAGGTGCTGTATACAAACCAGTATGAATTGATATATGAAGTTAATTTCAATCTGTAAAAGTAATTGCATTGGTTTAACTTATTTAACTCTCCTTACAATAATATTTATAGCAGAGCAAGAAAGTAAAGAAATAAATGATGATAAATAGATAAAATACATAGGAAATGGGAATTGTTTTCCAGTTTAATTACGCTGTCACATAAAATTATCACAGAAATACACTATGCCGACGAGAAGAATACATTAAAACCCCATTATGCTGTGCAGAGTTGGCTAGCTTTTGTTGCTGTTTATTCCATAAATACCTTTTCATCTTTTCAACTATCATGAAAAGTTAAACTTTGTAAAAAAAATATAGTGGTGCAAAAAGGACAATATAGGCTCTGCCAGTTGATGGTTAGCCTGTAGCACGAAGCTGGGAAGCAAGAATGTCATACCTTTCTCTTCAAGAATAAATCTGATGACATAGTAAAATTTGAAGGAAAAAAATGCGCACTCAGAATAAGTAATTTTCATTCTTCCTTTTTTTCTCAGACACAACTCTAACTGGAGAGTTTTTGCGTGGCTGTAGTCTCTATATAACATGCTTATATATTGTGGTGATGGGACACTGTTATAACTACAGTAAAAGCAGGACCAACAGGCAGGCAAAACATTATAATAAAAGAGGATTTGTTTTTTTCTTCCAAGCCAGATATTTGTGGTTTCAAACTGAAGTTCATCCTATAATTTCTTTTCATGATGAACAGCATCAATGTGTGTGGTATTTTTTATCCATCTGCTTTCTATCTCTTGGGCTGAACACAAAATGACAGCCTCACCAGAGGCAGAAAGATGCATGTATTTCTCTGAAGGGGACTTGATTTTTCTTCTCTATTTTTTTTCAGAACAGTTGAAGCTTAGTTTGCTTGAAAATAGTTATCTGCTTAGAATATAGGTAAAGAACACTATAATGCTGCAGTTAGTGCTAATAATATGGCTGCATTATTTTGACCTCCCAATTATATCATAAATCTTGCTGTGTTTCTAAATTTGCAACTTCCAAAGCTGTGTGATTAAGTAGGAGTTGGTGCTTTACTTAATTTAAAAAAAATTAAATATTACTCTTTAGGGTTCCAGTAAAAATCTGGAAAATATGATTCTTCAGTGACTTCCAATTCAGAGGAAAATTTTTAATATAGACTTCATTAATTTTTAAAATCTTATTCTTTTTAAACCTACTTTATAAATCTTTAGCATCTGATTGATGAGGTTTGATCAATGAGGATAAGCAATACTCTGAGTAGAAAGGAGATCTCTAGAATATGAAATACCTGTGAAGAGAATACTATGTGCAAACTGAAATCCCAAAAGATAAGGCAGCTTCCTGTGTAAGATGAGATTTAGGTCATCAAAGACATTCCTAGTACTTGTCATACTTGAATAAATTAAATGAATGGACTTGCTCCAAGACTTTATTCCAGCTCTTTAAAATTATGTGTATGCTGTAAGAATGATTTTTTAAAGCTGTCTATTGCTGTAAAAGAACGGCTATAACTAAAGTAAGCTATCAGTAGACTTTGGAAGGCATCGTTTATTATACTCCAAAATGGTCTGTTATTTACAGTTCTTATTAAAAAAATTGAACGTGGAATGCATTCAAATTTCACCAAAGTTGTAATGCTGTTAACTTGCCTTCTAACAGTAGCAAATGATATTTTGGCTCACAAGAATGATTTATAGCCTTTATACTACTACACGAGCATTTCGAAAGAACAAAAATTGAAAATTTGAACATCTGAATGTTTATGCAAATCAGACAAAAGCACCTTAATTCTCTTCTTGTTGTTATTTTCTGATCTTAACCCATAGTACCTTTGGTGACACACATACAGTTATGTCTGTTTTTTTTTTTTAAAGGGGCTTCTGATTTTAGCAGTCCAAAAATTAGATAAAGCCTAAATTTTAGATATATATAGCATCTAAACTACACTGAAAGTTAGTGCTCATCTTCAGTAGCCCCAGATACCCACCTCAAAGTATTTTCAGAACTGGAGACACAAAACATGACAGCCATAACTATCTCTCATTAAAGATCTTGAGAATCAACTGCTATAATTGTTGGAGTTTAGACACTATCATTATGAAGACATATAAGGAGATACGTAAAATAAATACACCTACTCCTAATGAACATTTCTTTTAGGTTTTGCCCTTTATAAATTATGCCACTATGATTTTTGCTTGGAGAGTTGGGTTTAAACAAATTCAAAATGAAACTTTACCAGAATCGACTCTCACTGCTTTTCAGCAAGAACCATGAACTTGGTTTTGATGGCTTTAATTTGGAGATTCTCTATGAGATTTGCATTATTGTAAACATTTCATGCAACAGTAAAGGTAATATCCATTTAAGGGCGGGGGGGGGAAGCTAAGTGATACTGAGTTATGAAAGGACAGCCCAGAACTGAGTGATGTCATGAATTGCTGTCTTCATCCTATTAGTTGAAGTCATTTAAAATTTTTGAAATTTTATCTTTCTATGAAAGAGGGAGGAAATTCAGAATCTTTGCATCAATGCTTTCAGCCTTAAGATTGATGCACACTTTTACACACATTTTCAGGATGAAGTACTGTTCAAGCTAATAAWTAATAATAATTAACATTAGAAGTATCACAGTAATAAACAAGTAACAGTGTTTGTTGCAAACACACACACCCCCCAGGTAAAAAGAGAACTAATTACATCCATCAGATTGAGTTATTGCTATTCTGCTTCATGCAGGACAATGTTTATCATYAAAACCGTGCAGAAATACTCCACAATAATGTCCCAAATTCAGAGTCATCCTGTAGGCTCATTTGTGCTTCATTCCTCCTTAATTATGGCTTCTTGGACTCCAGTCTGTTCTCAGTGGAGTCAATAAAAACACAACAGGAACAGAATTCAGGCCCTTTGGCCATAGATGAAACTCTGAAAATCACTAACTTCTAGGAGTAAATTGAGGTYTCACTTGAAATTCCAGTAGTGGCGGTTTTGTGCCACTATTGAGCAAGTGTCTTGGCATAACAGAAGTAATGCTTATCTTTAAAAGCATTTTCCAAGGTCTGCATTTGTCACCCTTGTATGGCAGGTTATTAATGCTTCTTTCCATCATATTTAACATGTCCATACCTTCGGCAAGAGCATAGAGACCCTCTTATCTCTGAACATACTCCTCAAAACACAAAGAACTAAACAGAGGTAAAAATCTATTTCTCTTGCTAGTTTTTTCATTTTCTAGAAAACTAAACTACATATGTACAGAATCAAGAATTCCTTGAAAGAAAGGAAAAAAAAAGTATCTTGTTATTTTCAGAAGTCAGATACAGAACTGAATCTCTAAAATTGAGGAACTTCTTGTTCCTAAAACAAACCCTCCACACTGTCATTGAAGCAGAATATGGAATTCCTGTATGTTTTTCCAGCATGTACCAAAAGTTGTACTGAAAGTTGTACTGAAATTTCCAGGATTGTCTGTCCCAACTAGGAGAAAGCAAAAGAGCCAAGTGAGTCAGAATGTCTGTCAGTTAGTGTGTTGTAAAACTGCGGGTTTTTTACCACTGTTGCCTACTAATAATTTGGGACATCTGTTTGGTAAGTAGGACCCAGAATAGTCCCATATAAAGGCCTCAACTCAGTGTAATATTTGAGTGATCCAGTCAGAAGCAGAAGGGCCATTGCTGTGCTTTAATCTCACTGGCTGCAAGTACCTTGCTGAATCAAGGCCAACGCAGTGACGTGAATTTACATGTGATGTTGTTGTGAAGCCTGTACAGGTTATGTCAATTGTGCTATGCCTGAGCATTTCCAGTCTTCATTTTCTGTAAAGTCTATGGCTTCCCTTTGCCACAGGCTGGCAAGGCATATTGTGCCTATAATACTGTCTCCTGATTAAGACACAGATGAGCCATATGCTAGTGAACTAAGCTGTTAAATGGATTTTTGGGGAAGTTCAGCTGTGAGGAATTTTACAAGTGCCAGCTCAGATTTTCCTTTGAACTGCATTAGCCATAAATATGGATTATTCCTGTAGGTCCTGTATATGGAGAATTTGATCTGCTTTAAAGGTTCAGCAGCAAAATATGAACATAATTATTTTCCAGCCAGATAAATGAGTCACTGTAGTAGAAACATTTTGGTCATGTGACTTAGTCAAAGTGCAGAAAAAATTAAATATTTCCATCCCTCTCTGCTTGAAACTTTTACCATTACATAAATATATACATGTACGTTTACATAATATACACATACAAAATATTGCAAATTTTGACAGCTTCACTAGGTCATTTTGTTTGAATAGCAAAGCAGCAAACAGGTTCCTAAACAAAAGGATAATCCAATTTCATTGCTAAAATCTAAAGTGAATTTAGTGTTTCCTACTATTTGTGAATAACTGCTATCTGAAAATATTAATTTATGAATATTATTGAGCAGGTGACCACTCAGTGCTTAATAGGAACTAGCAATTAGTGTATGCAACTAAGACACCAGTATCTCAATTGCTGTTCTGCATAGAGGAATAGTTAATTTGTAGGAATACGTGTTTCCAGCCCAGATTTGAAAAAGTCACGTTTTCCACTGCTGAAAACCTCAATACCTATGATATTTGCTCTGCATTTTATGATTATTCTTAATGCCGTTGCAAACACGTGTAATAAAATGCTAACAAACCATCATCCATTACTTAATTACATTTATCTAGACAGATAAAGTTGGGGTGGGGGGAGCCTGTGGTAAAAAATACTGTTTCCCATTTGGCAAACACAGACTAAACTTACACCTTAATTATTCCTTGTAGTGCTGTAGAGAGATTTTCCTGTTAATCATACTCAGGTCCAGAGTTGATTTAAAAAAAAAAAGTTGTGGAGGTTTTTGTTTGTTTGTTTGTTTTTTTGTAGTGAGGTTTAAGAAGTATATTGACTCCCAATTAAATCAACTTCCCCTCCTGTAGGGGATTTAAATGTTTGTGAGGCTTCATTGGGAACTACACAGGGAGCTTTTCTGACAGTGATGAAACACCTTCTATAAGGCAAGACAAATATCTCGGAAAATAATGTTATAGTTGCCTTCAGAAACTTTGTCTATGGAAAATATCAGAATAATAAATCTTAATTAATAAAAATACCTCTATGTTTCAGCAACCAAGCGCAGGAAAAATAGAGGTCAGTTCCAGAAACCTTTATTCATGAGAGTGTCCCACTAAATTCCAAAAGATCACTTGTGTACACAATGATGCCCATGTGATTAAAGACTGCAGTTTATCTCTAAATGTGTTTTTCAATGCTCCATGAGATCTTTTTAATTTTAAATCTTTAAATAGTGTTTCTTCAAAGCCAAATCTGTGCCAATCACCACAGGACCACTAGACATTAAAAGCAAAATCAGAAATTGCATCTTGTAACACATGACTCTTCTAGTCTTTAGCCTTGCAAAGATAGCCTAGGAAGTGCTTACTGAGAAGAATCATCAACCAATCTTCATAGTATATTCTTCAGCAGTAACTGGGCAAAAGTATTTGTTGCAGTGAATACTTTATATTAAAACCAGTCACATTAAACTTGTACAGTAACCCATGAAAATATCTCCTTTTAACGCTGAAGCTTACCATCTTAATAGTCATAAGATAACTTTGTACATCAGTTTAGCTGCATTTGAAATGGACAGTTTGGCAAAAGATTGTTTGGCATATCTGTCCTGGCTCTAGCCAGCTGTGATTTGATTAACTTSTATGTTAAGTAGCTAATAAATTGCTTTCTAGTAAGTATTTAGAAGTATATCCTATGAAGAGCTACTAAGTTCCATTCTTCCCAGAGTACCTTCCAAACTTGGCACAAAGCCTGTCTGTGTTGCACGAACACAAAAAAACCACATCAACATTTTAAAGGGTGTCTGAATTCTGGATATGCATTAATGAAGTACTTTTCCTGATTTTATTTTCCTGACATTTTCATATTTTTTCCTGATATGGGAATAAGCTGTAGGTTGTTAAGCACCGGTAAGAAAAATAAGAAAAAGATATTTTACTTACAAAAGTTGAAAATCTGTTCAGTGAAGATATAACATAAGTAGAAAAAGCTTAATCCAAAACCCCATACACAGATATTGCTAAGATCTCATTTATCAGCCTAGTAAAATGCTGAATTAATAATTTTTGCATAGATTTGAACCTATACTAGCAGATCATTTATGTAATCTTAGAAATTTACTATTTGACTATTTGCCTTGCATTTTCTAGGCAGAGGTGTAGTTCTTGGGTAGCCTATTATGAAATGTTAAACAATTACCTGTATTAGTAATTCTTGAAGACATCTTTGTGTTGGAACAGATTATACTTTAAGAAACACAGCTGGAAAAGTTTTTGTTTTCTTCTTCAAAAATAATCTGTAAGAAACAAAGCAAATATTTATTTCCATGGTTTTCTACAGATCATCATGCTGCAATGAAGAATCTTTAACAGCACAGAAGTAATAATCAATACTGAACAGTCACACCAATGTAGTTACAGAAAAGGGTGTGACTGGTTTTTTTTCTGATGTTATCACGCCAGCAAAAATTTTGACATACACAAAGGTACAGTGCTTTAAAAGGTGCTTTTAAAGACTTCAAAAGACTTGTGTTTCCTTCATGGGAATAAGCTGTATCAGTGTAAAAAATTTCATACTGATCCCTATCCACATTACGGGAACTTTTTTTACTTTTCATTAAATCATTATAAAGCAGCAGGAGCTTTTTTTAAATTTTTTTTTAAGCTAGAGACATGCCCTAAATGAGACTTGCTTTTTACATCAGAATTGTTTTAATGTGTTTTCTTTAAATCAGCAGAAAAAAATAGGAAAAAAAAATTTAAATCTGAAAAGTGAGCTTTTAGGAGAACTGCTTATAATACTGTATGATAGCAAACATGTAATTAGGAAAAAGTAAAAAAAAAAAAAAAAAAAGGAAGCATTGACATTAGGGATGCCATGTATGGACTTAAAGCTTTTGAAACACAATACAAGGTACACTACTGCAAAACACAGAAGCACTGTCATAGCCTTAAAAGCATTGCTAAAAGATAGCCAACGTTCAGCAAGACAAAAAATATCAGAGTCATTACTGATCATATGTTCCCTTCCGACGAAAGCCTTTCCAGACACTGATAAAATATTAAACAGAAAAACAGTCAGAATTGGCCAATAGTAAAATCTGTAATAGACAATTCAGAGACCTATAACTTAATGCTTTTTAAACAAACCTGACCAGGAGGTGAAGAGGAGTTAAAAAACAGCAGTCCCTGACAAACTGTTCAAAAATAGTTTAAAATGTTTCTCCTTCTCTGAAGGAAGGAACTTAATCTATTAAATGAGGAAAATACAAACCTTTAATATGTTAATTTGAAAAGCTGAATCTTTGTTCCCCAAGTTAAGTAGGTGTGCAGACATAGCCAACCTTATTTGAGTCATAAGAATGATAATTAGGGTCGCTCTTCAGGAAAGCTCTTAATCACATGCTTACAGAAGTTGATAGCTTAAAATACCTGCCTAAGTGCTTTCCTGAAACGGGCCTTACTAGATAACATAGGATGATCATATGGAAAGTATCTGAATAATTTCATGCCTATTTATAGTCCAGACAAACACGAACTCTCATTTGTTACTCAGTTTTCACATGTAAAGGATTTCATTTAACTATGGGGTTCCTGGTAATAGTTGGAATTTTTCAGCTGATGACATTTGTATCAAAAAGCTTATGAAACGTCATTCACTACATGTGATGTCTTAGAAAACCTGCTTAAAAAGAGCTATACAAGCCCAGAATATTAGAGCATTTTCTTTGAATGAAAATTAGCTATTGGGAACAATTAAAAATCCTCTTGTAGTGAATATAGACTAGTTAATACCATCTAAGATAAAAAAAAACTTCAACATTTCAGAGTCTCTTAAAAATTCTCCTGGCAGATTTAAAAGGTAAAATCTGTTATGTTTATATTGATGATATAATCATTTTCTCTTAGGACCTGGATCAGCATTTAGCGAATATAACAGCTGTACTATGAATATTACAGTCTCCGAGTTTAACTCTAAATCTTAAAAATGAAAATGCTATAGAATATAGATTAAATAATCTGTAGCATATTTTGTCAAAAACAAATTCCTGTAGAACAGGTAAGTTGTTTTTGTTTGCATTTTTCCCATGCCCCGACATATGAAGCAAATCCAGCTGTCTTGGTTTTACAAATTGGTATCATCTATACACTCTAGTTGTCAATCTTTGAAGAGCCTTTTAATAACGTTATGGGGCAGGGAGAGAAAAAGCATCAGATAGATAGATGAGCATAGAAAATTTCTAAAAACTCTTTAAAACTGTCCAATTAATAATCTTGTGAATAAGGCCTGCTTGTTAAATGCCTACTTGTATAAATGTTACCTAAAGCCAAATTTATCAGACTTGTGAGAATTTTGTTTTGATATCCTGATATCTATGAGAGAACATTTGTTCCCCATACTGATCTGATAACACTACAGAATACAGTAACACCATAAATAAAATCCATCAAGAAATTTCCGAAAGTAAAGGTGGTCATGCATTTATAGAATCAAACCACTATTGTAAAAATTATTTTAATCACTGGTAAATAAAAACCCAAGCAAACAAAGGAATTTCCTTTAATAAAAATATCAGAGCCCATAATTATACAATTAGTTTGGGGTTTCTAAAACTGTTCAGTGTTAGCCT
This sequence comes from Phoebastria nigripes, assembly GCA_035582835.1. Lineage (NCBI taxonomy): Eukaryota > Metazoa > Chordata > Aves > Procellariiformes > Diomedeidae > Phoebastria > Phoebastria nigripes. Next base: position 96,702 of record JAYKAV010000007.1, read on the forward strand.
GACTTCTCTCCTATTGAAGTCAATAACTGGCTCAAGGGAGAGAAAGGTGCTAGGCTAGGTGGTAGTACGGAGTTTGGACCAGTCTGTCAAAAGTTTTTAGAAGGAGCATTATTCCATTCAGAAATGACAGCTTAGTGAAACCATAGTGTTACATGCAGGCCAGCTCGAGCTCTCAGAGTGCAACTACAAACCCCAGATCTTCCAACAGGCTATTTCAAATGCCAGTGGTCCAGACGCAGATGCTGAGGTACAGCCAGGAAGTAAGGATACCAGATGACAGTTCATGACCAGTGAGTCCACAAAATTTAAAAGTATGAAGCACATTTAAAAATATTCTCCAACAGTTCAGTTTGTTCTCAATTGAGATTTAAAAGAAGGACACCAGCCAGGAGTAGTACATAATATCCGTAATACTATCTGCAGCCACATGATGGTCTCTATTCTGACCCACAGGTCAAGACTGGTATGAAGCTTCTATTCAGATCAGGATGCTCACAAGAATCCAAGCTACTGAGGAAGGTAAATATTTGATGTTCTGGATCTGATGGTGGAGTGCATGTTTTTAATTATGGTTTGGGATAAGACTATCTGCATAGACCCAGAGGTTCATCAAGTGCTCTAGGTATCATTAGGTTTATCAGGTAACTTTACCTACTAAACCTCCTGTACTCCAGGATTGTCTTCCCATAAGAAATTTTGGTGAGATGGCTAAAGCTGGATTCATTGGTTGTATCGTGTAAGTCTCCTGTAGGAATTTATTGTGTGAGTGCCTTTTAGCAAATATGAAAATATGACTTGTACTCAGTTCCTGAAGAAATTTCTTCAGGAATCCTAAATTTCTTCAGGAATCCTGAAGAAATTTCTTCAGGAATCATGAATTTCTTCAGGAACTGAAGTCCTTCACACTCAAAGGTACAATTTTGCTATTATAAGGGGCTGTGTTGGAAGAGAGAGCAGCCTGAAAGTGGCAGGGAATAAGGACCCTCCCATCCTCCTTTACTCCCCGTTTTATCTGGTTAAGATAACAGATGATGAAAGCAGATTAAAAAAACCAAACAAACACAAAACAAAACAACAACAACAAAAAAACCAAACCACATCACAATCCCAGGGTGGTGCCAGGAATGGAAACTGTTAGCAGAAGCAGCATGGGCCACTGTTTCTCCTCCTTTCTCCCACCAGCAGTCAGGCAGATAACAGATTCAGGATGTGTTTGAAACATGTTACATAAACAACAACAAATCCAGCTCCAGCCATCATAGGAAATAAAATCAAAAGAACATTTTCTTTCCTAATCACTGTCCCTACTGGAATCCCTCTGAGAAAAAGGCAGGCTAAAGTCCTCCCTGAGCTGGCTGCCATGGTGCCAAGGAACCAATGATTCCTGGAATCTATTAATAATTGCCCTTCCATCCCCAGACCAAGGTTAGGTGATAAATTCTGCAGCTTTAGAATGAGGAATAAAAACTGAGCAGTGAATGTAGGAGCTTCCAAATTTTGTCCTTAGTAAGATTTGAAATTAGGAATGGATGGAGAGATACACAGGTATCAAGACCACGTTTAGTGTGGCTGTTTTTAAACGTATATGATATGAGATTCAGGAACTACAGTATATGTTTCAGGAGGTAGCTGGAGTCACACTAAGTCATTTAATCTGTTCAATTTATATGCTAATACAAATACAACACAACAGGAATACCTGTTCCATAGCCATATCGCCAGTTATCAAAAGAACTAATTTGTCAATAAAATGGAGGACATAATAGCAAAACATTATACACCAACTTGAAACACATTTTTAATAAAAATTTAATTAGGGAAGGAAGATGTCTTTTCATACTTTTCTGAATGAATTTTTGCCCCTCTCCCATAAAGGTCAGGATTTCCAATGGGGAAAAAATTGCAAAACTACTAATAGGAATGCTTTGGAAAAAATAGCATCTCTCCTTTACCAGTTGAGAGAACCATGACATAGCATGGATCAAAGCTTAATTTCCATTTACTGTATCTACAAATTAGATCATAAATAAAAACTTATCTTTGTACATCCAATAAAGTTTATTAGCTTTCAAGCATGATTAATAAAATGGGAAACTTCTTTCTTAAAGATAGAGGCAATGAACAACCTTTTTCCATCTTTCAGCAGTGCTGCATATGATAAAACACAAGTAGTATGTTTCATGGACCCTTGGAAAGCTGTATTTTTGCCTAAGATGTAGATGTATTTCCTTTAAAAATTAATTTTAAAATCTTAATATGATTCAGAATTTTTTATAAATCATGTTATTTGGTATTTGAAACTTATCACTAGATGTGCAGGGAAGCCTGTCTATAGGAAGCCAACATACTGACCACATACATTTTAAATACAACTGGATAGCTGAGATGGCTTTTATTTTAACGGCTATTTTCAAAGACGTGACAAGGTAGTAAGAAGTAATTTAAAGAGCAGCAAATGCACCAAAAATTCACAAGCTGCAGATGTTCATAAATACGTGAATAGGTTAGTGTCTACTACAAAACCACAGTGATAATTTCCTTAAATTTTTGGTCCACTGTTTTTTCTCAGTGGAAATCAAGTGAACATGGGTCTTTCCAATGTGGGTCTTTCCAACATGCAATAATACTTCTTCTGCTGCATATCTTATAATCAAAGAACATGATATTTTCATTTAACTTAAATTATGAGAAAATAGTGAACATTGGGGAGTGGGTAATAACATCTATTTTAAGTTTAATGGGATGTTCCTTGTATCGATTCACCTGATCTATCATAGAGCTAGATTTGTTAGTCCATTTAAGGCAGTCTGAAGCTATTAGAATAAAACACTTCTAACTCAACCTATATGACATAAAAAGAAGACAACAAAGAAAAGGCAAGGTTACTACTCTTCATGAAATCCTGTAGCCTGCTTTCATTTTACATAACCATTTCAGTGGCATTATAGTTATGCTTGAAGACACACTTAGCCATGTACACATAACTGATAACATCTTTCTATCAGGCCAGAACCATTCTTCTTCACTGGTATTGACATCACAGGTATCATCATCATCTTTTCATCCTTTTTCAGTTGCAGGAGATTTGAAAGATCTGAGGTGGTAGGAAATGTGGATAGGTTATTAGCAGAGTTGTTTGAAGCAATTTCAAATAATTCTGCATTGCATTTAGAAGGCAAATAATCCAAGATATTTTTGTGCACACAGAACCTGAAGTTCTTTCTTAATGGAATTTTAGGCCATATTTCAATGGACCCCACTGGAAATGCTTGTATAAGGACATGATGGAACTCAGAGTGCAATGCCTTCTACATCATCTGCTTGGGGGTTTAAAGCAGGAAGCTTTCAGGTGTTAGAATGCATGAGATGGAATGCATAAGAAAAACAGCACTATGAAAACTGTGGAGCTTGTGTCGATCACAGAAAAAATTGTTCTTTTGGAAGATAATAATATTAGGCAAATTCTGTACCCTTTAGGTAGTAAGTCTTCCAGTGAAATTGGCTGGACCATAGACCGCAGGCTGGGCCTCTCAGAGAAGCAATCCAGAATTTAAGTCATAGAAAACCAAACATTTTAACACTTACTTAATTAAACATTGTGACCAGTATATGTATGCTTATAATCAGACATCCAGAAGTATTATGAAGACTAAATTCAGCATCACATATAAATTGAATTCACACCCACTTCCTAAATTTCCATCAGTCTTAAACATACAATGCTTGTGCCATGCTCTCACTGGTAATGAACTTGTGCTTACCTGGATCTCTGGAGGGGTTTGGGTTTTTTTTGTTGTCAAAGGACTGTTCATTGACTACAATAACTTTAAAAAAACCCAGCAAAACGACATCAACGAAGCTTAACATTGAAAGCCTGATATACAATCGACTTATAAACAATTTCTGCCTGCAGTCCTGGACATCACCTGTTGTTTTTCCACTCCTGGTCTTTATCCAGACAAATTCTCCCTGAATTCAATGGATATTTGATGATTAAAACACAAAATAAAACTTTAGGATTAAGCCATTGCTCTGATAAATCCTACTAAATTAAACTAAACCAGTTTTGTTATTCTAGATCTGGATTAAAGGCTGCTACACCATAGGGCAGCTTGGTGCTTTAGTTTAACCCTAGACTTACAGCCACATTTTTGCTAAATTAAAAATGAACACTACATTATACACTAAGACCCAAAACAAGTTTTACTTACAGAATAAATACCACATATGGCTTTATCAAATTCTAGTCTAATTGTATTGGTGTTAGATGAAATGCATGTAGGCTGTATTTCTACATTTTCTTACTCTGTGGAATGGTAATACTGGATACTAGTAAGAGCAGAGGCTGGCATAATGGGACCTTCTGCTTTTTATAACAACCCAATGTATGATATTAAAAAAGCTGTGGTACATCTTAACTCTCAAATGCTATTGAGAGACTTAGCAGAATTTAATGACTAATGTCAATATACAGTAATGGAAGGATCCAATATTTGCAAATAGATACAAATTCCTTAGCAGTAAGCTTAAGTGGAAACTTAAATATTATTATCAGAAAAAATACACTAAAAAATATTTATCTAAGTCTACAGTAAGATTTTAAAGTAAGATTTTAATTCATAGTGCTGTAAGTCTAGAATGTCTGTTTTGGTGTGGTCTTGTCTCAGTCCTTTGCTCCTGAGACAGAGTTCACACTATCACTCACACATGAAAGACATGACGTGGATTTTCCAGTACTTGGCAGAACTTGGAATTCTGAGGTCTCCTTACCTTTGAATTTGATTTATATGTTCCTGTGATCAGGGTGGGTGAACAGAATATAGCTCACACTGGTGTTTATAAGCTGGAATTTTGAATTTTGAACTTGCCAAGGCTCTACACAAAAGACTGAATGTAATTGGTCACTTCAGGTACTGATAAATTTAGAATCAAGGCAGGGAAAAAAAAAATCTGCGTTTGAGTGATTTGCACAAAACCTAACTGAGAAAAAATGCCCCATCACTGTTGATGGAATGAATATTCTATCAAAACTGCAGTCACATTCTGTTCTATTGAGATTAACTTTACCTGCTGAACGTTGTGAAATTTATTTCAGTGGCCTATGACCACCATATATCAGCATCCAACCCCTATCTATATAAAACAATAAGCATGAGCTTAAGGCTGTCTTAAAGGCTGTCTGAGAGATGTATATTTACCGGCATATAACCTGACTAAAGCCAAACATCATTACCCCTGTGACTGATTGGAGGGCAGCCATAACTTAACAGTTTTATTTCCCTTCTACAGCTGAGCTCCTTGACCATGCTAGCTGAGCTGACACGGCACTTCGAGTCTTGTTACCAGCTCAATGGTTCTCTTATTTTTTTAAAAAAAAAAGGGGGGCGGGGACTGGAGAAGAAAAAGAAAAGGTGCCTCTTCATTTAGTCTCTCTATCTTGATCATTGCTGATGGGCTATCAGTAATTTCAACTTGGTTAAGCAGCTGGCTGAAGTTAAATAAATTCTGCCTGGTTGTTTGCATGATCATACCTGAATTCAAGAATTTCAATTTGAAGCAGATTTCTTATTGGCTGCTCCTTGGGAAGTTCTTATAGAGTCAAAGATAGGCTAGAAAAGACTTTTTTTTGTGGAGAAGCGCAAGAACAAAATTGAAGTCAATGGGGCAAAGCAACCACACTTTGAAATTTCTGAAAGGAAATCTAAAGGGATAGTGAAGGCTTCATATATGTATATACACATGCATACACCAATTTAGAGGAGGACAACAGGAACAGAGGTCATCAGTAATCCTCCAGTCAGAAGGATTTTGCCCAACTGCTTTAATAGATTGTTAAAATCTAAGAACAGCTATCCACTGATTTATGAATTAATCATGATTTTAAAAGAAAATAAAATGGGTCATGCCATTTTGCCTGCAACGTGTTCAATTATCTTGCGCACTACTATTTTGACACCCAGAGAAGTATTGTGCATGCACAACTACTTATGTGTCTCAGCCAATGTGTGTACTAATATGCTGTTAATAATGCATTCTGTGGACTCAGCATTCCTCTTACTTGCATCAGCTTTATTGTTTATGTAAGTATTTACTTCTTGGGAGTATTTCTGTTTTATTTCAGTACAAGAAACTCCAAGCTCAATATGAATCAAATACACATGCTTTCACATTTAGCTGTAGTAGGGTGATTTCGGAACAAACACACTCCTCGTTACTGAGACACAAGGAAAATGCACACTGAAATTTGTCTAAAATAATCAGAAAAGTTAGTGACTTAAATAGCATGTGGTGTCCTGTTAAAGGAGGAAGAGAATTATGGTTATGTTTTGAAGACTCATATAGCTGCTTTGCCTCATACAGGTTTAAGTGTATAGTCTACTTTTACACAGCAGTTGATTTTTCATAATCAGATTACCTGCATTTTCAGTAGTTTGCTACTGAAAGGCAGTGAACTAGTTTAGAGAGAGAAGTCAGCTTCAGGTCACAAATCTTGAGTGCAAGAGCATGCACATCTATAGTTACTCCACACAGCAAGTGCCTTGACTTGCTTCCTTCAGCTTTCACTGTTCGACATAGAGAATTCCTAATACCTACAAATAAAACATCTGAAGTTTGAGAAAAATTGAGCAATAATACAAACATGTGAAAGGGTGGGAAAAAAAGATTCAGGAAATTCCGTAGAAGTTTTGGAGACAAAGCTGGATAAAGCCCTGAGTAACCTGGTCTGATCTCACAGCTGACCCTACTTCGATTAGGAGACTGGACTACAGGACCTCCAGAGAGTCATTCTGGCCTGAGTTATCCTATGACAGTATGACTCCAAATCATTGTTCAGACAGAAACCGTGCGCCCATTAAGGCTTCTAGTAAAAGCCCTGGACATGAGGACCCATCCACGCTCTGGAGCACTGCTGTTCAATTTTCCAAGGAAATGAACAGTCCCTTGCGGAATATACATTGATGCCCAAACCTCCTTTTTGCTCTCTATACATTTGACATTTTGGCTGTATTTTAACAATGCTTTATTTCTTAATACAGAAGAAACTATGTGTTTCATTGTAGTACGGTGCACAGCATAATTATGGTGCACAGTGTAATTACAAAGAACATATAATTCAGTCCTTTGCATAGTATCCTTGGGCAGGTTATTCACAGTTTCATACTTTCAAACACAATCAAAGGTTACTTTCACTCCTCTGAACTACCATTTCTAACTACAAATTGCAGCATGCATGAAACTCTGTATCTTTTCCAGCCTACATATGCAGATGTTCTGTGCTTACTCACCAAAGTCCAAAATTACATCATTTCTGCAATTTGATTTTTGTTATAGCAAGAGAACAAAGATAAGATTCAGCCTTCTCTGTAAGCTTTCTTCAGGGCTTCTCAAACCACAGTATAGATTGTTTATCCCCCTTTTTTCTCTAAAGGGGAGTACCTGTTATACCAGAAGAGCTTGGAGTTACTTGCTCCTGTAAGACGATCTTTGACCGTAAAGTGAGGGACTTGCAGACATAATAGCATGATCCTCAGATTGCTACCAGTTAAGTTTTTTCCCCACTCACTGATACGTGCTGCATGGCACTTCTCCACAGACATTGCATCTTCCTTAAAAGCCTTGTTGACGCAGTCTCTCGTTCATGCCTTTGCCCTCTCCCTATTATAGAAACTAGAAGGGACAGAACCTGTCACTGGGCTGCAGAGCGCCATGCAAATAGCCACCAGAAATCAGATGCAGATTGCTTCCACAACAGCATTTCATAGCATAGCTTCCTGCCCAGCTTAACATTTTGTAGACTCCTGTTTCCCAATCCAAATCCTACATAACGAAAAATCTCAGGGATTGCCRATTGCATAGCTTGGGTGTGTTTCAGCAGTTTCAAGACAAGAACACTTCTTTGGCTCTGTGTCTTTCCCTCACACTTCTGGGAGCTTTAAGAAAGGGAAGGAGGAGGATGCCCCTTCTCAAAGAGCTGTGCCAGTTAAATGAATAAAAGTCCCCAAGTACTTACCTTACTCCTTCCTCTTTCACAAAAAGCATGACATGGATATCTTCATTCAAATTAATTTTGATGAGTTAGAATCATAGCCTCACAGAATAGTTTGGGTTGGAAGGGACCTTTAAGGGTCATCTAGTCCAACCCCCTGCAATGAGCAGGGACATCTTCAACTAGATCAGGTTGCCCAGAGCCCCGTCCAACCTGACCTTGAATGTTTCCAGGGATGGGGCATCTACCACCTCTCTGGGCAACCTGTTCCAGTATTTCACCACCCTCATTGTAAAAATTCTTCCTTATATCTAGTCTGAATCTACCCTCTTTTAGTTTAAAACCATTACCCCTTGTCCTATGGGCTAATAAACTTTTTACTGTGAAAAAAAAAAAAATTTCCTCTACAAAAATAATTCCTAACTTCAGTCTAAAACTGCTAGTTTATTCATCTGCCAGTGTCATTAATATATCTGTCAATAGCTTAGAAAATACTGTCCTAATAAAACAGTAGGCTGTGATCAGCTATTAAATGTAACTCAGTAACTTGGCAAAGGCTGTGCAAGTTGCTCATCAACTCACATATTTTTACAAGTTACAGACCCATGGCAGCAATCTCTGCACAACAAGAATATTAACTGGAATAAAGTGATCATTTTATGAAACGTTTTATGGAAGCAAGAAGTACACACAATTATATTTTATTAACAAACTCTTGATTTTACAAATTTGAGAGTCCATATTAAAAATGCTACTGTTCAAGCTATCCCTAGAGCTGGCCTCATTCCTTCTCTAAGTCCAGTGGAATTGTGCCAGGAATGATTAAAGCAGAAGGATACTCAAAACAATTGCAAATTTGGAATGTGAAGTGGATATATTACCAACTGCCTCTGTTGTTTGCCATTAAGTGAGGGGAAAAAAAAAAATAAAAGAAGCGTCACAGTCTTCAAAGTTTCTTAAAAACACAGCTTTAAGTTCTCAGTTCTTTGCAGAGCATATTGGCTTCTGCAGAAGCATCAGGTATATTTAAAAAAAAAAGCTTTTAAAGAATTAAAAGCCAAATATCAGAGTATCATATGTCAGTTCCATACTGACTAAGCATAAATTCATTGTACATGTTGTAGGGATGTTGGAATTTCTGCCAGTTTAGGACATTGTCTGTGGGTAAATATATATACACTATATATATATATAAATACACACACAGAGATTAGCAATATCAGTATTGTCACGTGTAAGCTGTGTAAATAGTGCATGACTGGAAAAACTACCACTTCCAAAGACAGCCACTTCCAAAAGAAACCAATACTGAGCAATGGAACATGAAGGTGTTACAGCCCAGACCAGGCAAACCAGGGTGGGGGGGGGGTCATAGAGGTTTTGAAATTCCCTCGGGCTAAATTAAGGTGAAACGACACCAAACAATCTATTAAATGTTCTATTTAAGGTAGAAGCAACCTGAACTTGGAAAGCATAACAATAAACAACTTGAACTTGGAACTCATAATGGTAGACAATGCGGGTTCTGTTGAAACATTTAGGAGAAGAAGAGGAAAGAGAGGAAAAGAAAAAGGAGAGGGGGAGAGAGAGAGAGAGAGAAAGGAGAGAGAGAGAGATCACCACCCTTGGATCCCGTGATGGCGATGACAAATGTGGCAATCCTCCAGTGATGGGCACGTGCTGGCTCCTTGGGTTGGTGTCCTTTTATAGTCTTGTTTCCACCCCCCCGATTATGTCAGTCTGGTTTATATGGTTTTCTGCGCAGGCGCCACTGGGGGGGGTGGGGTGGTCGCGAGCCCCTTCCTCAGATAAACTCTGTATGACCTTTTGCCAGATATGGTGAGTCATCATTACTTGGCAGAACTCGGAACTACGCATCCTCCGGCACGCCCTCCAGGTCCTGTGTTAATTGACTTCTCACTTGCAGCTTATCGTTGCTATACGGAACTTGCTCTGCCACAATGTTTGAGACATCAACTTCACATTAACTCTTTCAGTCTCTCACAGAAGGGGACACCTCACCACAATTGCATGGCTTATTTGGGTTTTTGTTTTTTTTTTCTTTAAACCCTTTTGGGAAGACTGCTATGGAACATTCATGGGTTTCAAACACAACCAACCTCTATCTTGAACTGTCTTACACTATATTACACGCCGAGTTGTTTTCTTTCATAAAATCTTACTGATATTCTGCAGGCATTCAGAGAGTTTAGATTAAATTAGAAAAATATATTCCTCTAATATGTCCGTCCATTGGCAGTTCCCCTTCCATCCGTCAGTAGTTCCCACTTCTGTCCGTCGGCAGTTCCGCTTCTGTCCATCGGCAGTTCTGCCAATGTCCGTTGGCAGTTCCCCTTCTGTCTGTCAGCAGTCTCACCTATGTCTGTCAGCATTTCCCCTTAGGTCCATTGGCAGTTCCACTCATGTCCATTGGTAGTTCCACTTCCGTCTGTCAGCATGTCCGCCTACGACTGTCGGCAGTTCCACCCAGGTCTGTCAGCATTTCCGCTTACGTCAGTCAGCAGTTCCCCTTCCATCCGTCAGAATTTCCACCAACGTCCATCAGCATTTCCCTTTCCATCCGATGGCAGTTCCGCCCACGTCCATCAACATTTCCCCTTCTGTCCATCGGCAGTTCTGCTTCTGTCTGTCAGTAGTTCTGCCTACGTCCGTCGGCAGTGCCCTTCCGTCCGTCGGCAGTTCTGTCTGTGTCTTTCGGCATTTCCTCTTCTGTCCATCATCATTTCCCGCTTCTGTCCGTCGGCATTTCCGCCCACATCCATTGCTGTGGTTTAAYGCGGCAGGCAGCCAAACACCACACAGCCACTCACTCACTCCCCACTCCCCCAGTGGGATGGGGGAGAGAATCAAAAAAAAAGTAAAATTCATGGATTGAGATGGAGACAGTTTAATAAAACAGAAAAGGAAGGGAAAATAATGATGATGATGATAATAATAATAATAATGATAGAATATACAAAATGAGTGATGCACAATGCAGTTGCTCACCACCCGCCGCCCGATGCCCACCCGGTCCCCGAGCAGTGATCGCTGCTCCCCAGCCAACTCCCCCCAGTTTATATACTGAGCATGACATCACATGGTATGGAATACCCTGTTGGCCAGTTTGGGTTAGCTGTCCTGGCTATGCTCCCTCCCAGCTTCTTGTGCACCTGGCAGAGCATGGGAAGCTGAAAAGTCCTTGACTAGTGTAAACACTGCTTAGCAACAACTAAAACATCAGTGTGTTATCAACATTATTCTCATACTAAATCCAAAACACAGCACTATACCAGCTACTAGGAAGAAAATTAACTCTATCCCAGCCAAAACCAGAACAGTATTCACCCCTTATTCTATACCATCTACATCATGCCCAGGTCTCACATTTTCCAATACATTCCGGTTAATCACCACCACTTTTTCCTGTCTTTTGATATATACACACAGATATCATTCCCTTAGTCTACGGGCCATCCTTCTAAAATGTCCATTGAGTTCATTTAGGCCATGACTTCTGGGCTCCATCTGTCATAGTCTTTCAGGGCAGGAGAGATGGCGTGTGGTGTTGGATTGTTGCATGCTGAAGCCAGTTCTGGTTCCATTATCGCTGCGCTCGTCCAGTTCTATCATCGTTGCACTTTGCTCGGTTTCATCGAAGTTCCTTCTTCATTAATCTGGGTGATTCTTACTGCAA
>JAYKAV010000007.1:111376-177775 GCA_035582835.1 Phoebastria nigripes
TTAGGCTCACTTCGGCCTCCAACACAGTCAGCTCTTGGGACCTCCCTGTCACTCCAGAAATACAATTGGGTTCTGCCCCTTTATAGCTTGATGGCATCAGGGTACACTGTGCACCGGTGTCTACGAGAGCCTTATACTCCTGTGGGTCTGATGTGCCAGGCCACCGAATCCACATAGTCCAGTAAACCCGGTTGTCCCTTTCCTCCACCTGGCTGGAGGCAGGGCCCCTCTAATCCTGGTCATCATGTTCATTACTCGCTTCTTGTAAATATGAATCAGCAGTCCCTTTACTAAGATCGGAAGTGGAATCAGCCCTTCTGCGCTGTCTGGGGAACTGCTCGCTGGAAGCTGGAGCAGCAGTTTTCCTGGAAGAACCCCCTTTTGTGATTGTTCTTCCTTGCAATTCACGTACCCGTGCTTCAAGAGTCGAGGTAGATTTTCCATCCCACTTCCTCATGTCCTCTCCGTGGTCACACAGGTAGAACCATAGGGTGCCCCAGGGTGTGTATCCAGGATATCTTCTCTCTTGAGCAGAGGGATGCTTACTCCTAATGGCTGAGATACTGGCCCGTGCAGGTGGGGAGTAGGACAYATCCTCTTTGARTTGCTGGAACTCCTGGGACAGTTTCCCGGCTATCATGTCCGGCAGTTTCTCCACAGCCGCAATGCAGGCCTGTAGGGAGGAAGAGAGATTTCCTTCATATTGCTGGAGTTGGCCAGCCAGTTCATGCACTGTTTTTTCCTGTCCATCTTTCCAGGTCATTACTGCCAATGAGTCTGCATACAATGCTGGTGCGCTCCGTACAAACTTGCGCCACATGGGTCAGGTGCATTTGACTTCATCTGGATCTTTGGGTAACTGCTYGTTGTTCAGGTCATCATAAATCACCTCCAGCACAGCTAATTCCCTCAGGTACTGGATATTCCTCTCCATGGTGGTCCACTTGCCTGGGTGACATACATCATCTTCCTTGAAGGGATACCTTTCCTTCACACCTGACAGGAGTCACGTCCAGAGGCTGAGGACTTGTGCCCCTYTTCCAATCGCTTTGTCAATGCCCCCTTCCCTCGGAAGGGAGCCCAGCTGCTTGGCTTCCTTACCCTCTAATTCCAGGCTACTGGCCCCGTTATCCCAGCATCGGAGCAGCCAGGTGACAACGTGCTCGCCTGGATGACGGCTGAAATCTTTTTGCATATCTCGCAGCTCATTCAGGGATAGGGATCGGGTGGTTACCATCTCATTTGTGGGTTCTGCCTCTTCCTCCTCCTGTTCTCGAGATGGCCCTGGTTCATCTTCACCCCTTACTAAACCAGCTGATATTCTTGTGTGTTTCTTCTTGTGTATAGAGGCGACTGATACTGGCATGGGTTGGTTCTCTGGTTCAGCCGCAGTGACTGTCGCTGGGGTTTGAGTAGCTGCAGTGCCTGTTGCGGGGGTTTGAATAGCCACAGTGCCTGTCATGGGGGTTTTGAGTAGCCACAGTGCCTGTCGGCGGGGCTGATTTCTGGACAGTATTCCTAAATAGTTGTTTAACCCTAAACAAGACCTGAACCACATTCAGGAAACATAGCAATAGGAACATGCTTGTTTGAACATCCCAAGGATATTCAAAATTCTTAAGAACTGTTGTGGAGGGCTTCATGAAGAGGATAGAAGAAAAAGGCGTTTCTGGAGATGTGAAAGGGAAGGTGAAGGAGTGGGGGAAAGTGTCCCCCCCTGTCTCCCCCATAGATTGGTTCTCTGAGGAGAAAAGGTAAAGAGTGTAATTATTAATAGTTTCTGAGAGGTGGCTCCTGAGGTATGGAGATGACGGCAATGCTGAGTATAAATACCAGATTAAACTCACGACCAATAATTTTATCATATCATAAAAGTGTTACACAGTGCAGCAAAATGATAACCTTGACCCAGCTCCGAGCAGTGATAAACAGCACAACAGGGAACATACACTGCAAGTAAGGTATTACATAACACAGTGTTGAGAGCCAGCCCCACAATTTTGAGAGCCAATGAATCAACATTGTCAGCAGCGACTATTAAACGAATATAAAGAATGCTTTTAACAAATTTGCCTTAACACGCTCTGGTCAGATCTGTCATTATCTCAACCCTTCGTGCCCCACGTTGGGCGCCAAAAAGGACTGTTGTGGTTTAACCTGGCAGGCAGCCAAACACCACACAGCCACTCACTCACTCCCCACTCCCCCAGTGGGATGGGGGAGAGAATCGAAAAAAAGTAAAATTCGTGGATTGAGATAAAGGCAGTTTAATAAAACAGAAAAGGAAGGGAAAATAATAATAATACTAGTAATAATAATGATACAATATACAAAATGAGTGATGCACAATGCAATTGCTCACCACCCGCCGCCCGATGCCCACCCGGTCCCCGAGCAGTGATCGCTGCTCCCCAGCCAACTCCCCCCAGTTTATATACTGAGCATGACATCATATGGTATGGAATACCCTGTTGGCCAGTTTGGGTTAGCTGTCCTAGCTATGCTCCCTCCCAGCTTCTTGTGCACCTGGCAGAGCATGGGAAGCTGAAAAGTCCTTGACTAGTGTAAACACTACTTAGCAACAACTAAAACATCAGTGTGTTATCAACATTCTTCTCATACTAAATCCAAAACACAGCACTATACCAGCTACTAGGAATAAAATTGACTCTACCCCAGCTGCAACCAGGACAGTCAGCATTTCCCCTTCTTTCCGTCGGCATTTCCCCTTCTGTCCTTTGGCAATTCCACTTCTCTCTGTCAGTAGTTCTGGCTATGTCTGTCAGCAGTTCCCCTACCGTCTGTCGGCATTTCCGCCTACGACCATCGGCATTTCCCTTTAGGTCCATCGGCATTTCCGGCTACGTCCGTCAGCATTTCCGGCTACGTCCGTCAGCAGTTCTCCTTCTCTCGTTCAGCAGTTCTGCTCATGTCCGTTGGCAGTTCCCCTTCCATCCGTCAGCAGTTCTGCTTACGTCCATCAGCATTTCTGCCTGCGTCCGTCAGCATTTCCGCCTGCATCTGTTGGCAGTTCCCTTTCTGTCTGTTGGCAGTTCCCCTTTTGTCTGTCGGCATTTCTGCCTACGTACTTCGGCATTTCTCCTTCTGTCTGTTGGCAGTTCCACCTGCATCCATCGGCATTGCCCTTTCTGTCCATCGGCAGTTCCGCCTGCTCCATCAGCATTTCCCATTCTGTCCATCGGCATTTCCGCTTCTGTCCGTTGGCAGTTTGGCCTGCGTCTGTCAGCAGTTCCCCTACCATCTGTCGGCAGTACACCTTCTGTCCGTCGGCATTTCTGCCTAGGTCCGTTGGCATTTCCCCTTCTCTCCATCGGCACTTCTGCTTACATCCATCGGCATTTCCCTGTCTGTCCATTGGCATTTTTGCCTATGTCTGTTGGCATTTCTCTTTCTGTCCATCGGCAGTTCCACCCACATCTGTCAGTAGTTCCCCTTCTGTCTGTCAGCATTTCCTGTCACGTATGTCGTCAGCATTTCCTGTCACGTCCCCTTCTGTCCATCGGCAGTTCCACCTACATCCATTGTCATTTCTCCTTCCATCCTTCGGCAGTTCCCCTTCTGTCCGTTGGCATTTCTGCCTGCGACCGTCAACAGTTCACCTTCCGTCCATGGGCATTTCCGCCTACGTCCGTCAGCAGTTCCRACAACGTCTGTCGGCAGTTCCCCTATTGTGCATCGGCATTTCTGCCTACGTCCATCAGCATTTCCCCTTAGGTCCGTCAGCATTTCCACTCACGTCCATCAGCATTTCTGCCTATGTCCATCAGCATTTTCCCTTAGGTCCGTCTGCATTTCCCCTTAGGTCCATCAGCATTTCCACTCACGTCCGTCAGAATTTCCACCTATGTGCGTCGGTAGTTCCGCTCACGTCCATTGGCAGTTCCCCTTCTGTCCGTCAGCAGTTCCACCTACATCCATCTTCATTTCTCCTTCCGTCCTTCAGCATTTCTCCTTCCGTCCATCAGCAGTTCCCCTTCTGTCCATCGGCATTTCCACCAACGTCCGTCGGCAATTCCCTTTCCGTCCATCAGCAGTTCTGCCTACGTCCGTCAGCAGTTCCCCTTCCGTCCGTCAGCATTTGCACCTATGTCCATCGCATTTCCCCTTAGGTCCGTCTGCATTTCTGCCTCCTACATCCTTCACATTTCCCCTTAGGTCCATCAGCATTTCTGCTCACGTCCATAAGTATTTCTGCCTACGTCTGTCAGCAGTTCCCACGACATCTGTCGGCAGTTCCCCTTCTGTCCATCGGCATTTCCGCCTACATCCATCGGCATTTCCCCTTAGGTCCGTCGGCATTTCTACTCACGTCTGCCAGCATTTCCACCTACGTCCGTTGGCAGTTCCGCTCACGTCCATTGGCGGTTCCCATTCCATCCGTCAGCGGTTCCGCTCACGTCCATTGGCGGTTCCCTTTCTGCCTGACGGCATTTCCATCCACATCCGTCGGCATTTCCCCTTCTGTCCGTTGGCAGTTCTGCTTACGTCCATTGGCAGTTCCGCTCACATCCGTCAGCGGTTCCCCTTCTGTCTGTCGGCAGTTCCACCCACATCCATCTTCATTTCTCCTTCCGTCCTTCGGCATTTCTCCTTCTGTCCATCAGCAGTTCCCTTTCTGTCCGTTGGCATTTCTGCCTACGTCCATTGGCAGTTCCCCTTCCATCTGTCGACAGCTCCACTCATGTCCGTTGACGGTTCCTCTTCAGTCTGTCGGCAGTTCCACTCACGTCCGTCGGCAGTTCACCTTCTGTCTGTCAGCAGTTCCGCTTCTGTCCATCGGCAGTTCCGCCTACATCCGTCGCCATTTCCGCCTACGTCCAATGGCATTTCCCTTTCTGTCTGTCAGCTGTTCCACCTACGTCCGTCAGCAGTTCCCCTTATGTCCGTCGGCAGTTCCGCCTATGTCCGTCAGCATTTCCCCTTCCGTCCATCGGCAGTTCTGCCTACGTTCATCRCATTTCTGTCTAGGTCCTTCACATTTCCCCTTAGGTCCGTTGGCATTTCTACCTATGTCCGTCGGCGGTTCCCCTTCTGTCCGATGGTGGTTCCACCCACATCTGTCGGCATTTCCCCATCCGCCCGTCAACAGTTCCCCTTCAGTCCCTTGGCAGTTCCCCTTCCATCCATCGGCAGTTCTGCCCGTGTCCATCAGCAGTTCCCCTTCTGTCGTCGGCAGTTCCCCTTCTGTCCATTGGCATTTCACTTTCTGTCTGTCGGCAGTTCCCCTTTTGTCCATTGGCAGTTCCGCCTATGTCCCTTGGCATTTCCCCTTCTGTCTGTTGGCAGTTCCACCTTCGTCCGTTGGCAGTTCCCCTTCTGCATGATAGTTTTCAAAATTCTTGATTTATTAGAGCTTACAGATGCGACCCACAATTTTCATTTTAGCTTTTTTTCTTTTTTTTAAAATATAATGTTTAAAAGCTATTTAATTATACAATCTATTGATATATCTATAGGCAGTTTCGCTTTTCTGACTGAATGCTGTCTCTCTGGGTGTTGACACCAGATGAAAAGTTGTATAGGTTATTAGCAAGAAAAAAAAAAATACATGAAGTACTTTTCTTTCTTCTCCTGCCCAGAGGTCCTTTGCCAGGGAAGATGCTCCAATTCTCGCATATCTCAAAATTAGCAATACATTCTGCAAAATCTCTACATTTAAAGAAAACTGTTAAGTTTAAGTAAGGAAGAATAAATCAGATTTACTGCAAGAAAGAAGAAACACTGTTTCTTTATCAAATTCCATTTTTCTTTAACAGCCTCTCACCTGTCAGTTTGATAATGGCTGCTTGATTCTGCGCTCACATAACTGGGGACAATTCCTGTTCCAATCTACATTATGTTCATCTGTTAATCTGATGACAGAATTTGTCTCCTTAGGCAACAAATCTGGGGACTAGAATTTATCCACCACTAGGTTTCATTCCACTGAAGGGTAAATTAAGGTGGATTTGTAAGGTCTTTGTTTATCCGAAAAATTTAAATATATTGAAAGAACTTGAAAGCAGATTTAATTTAAGAGAAAAGTAAGGCCATTATATAAACAGCAGCAGATCTCATCCAGAATATGTTACATAAATATCATGCTATCAAACAAGAAATGTAAATTATCATACATACTCTATAATTGAAAAGTGTATTATACATTAGTGAAGTCACCCATTTATCTAATCATAATCAGTTCCAATAAAATCCCATTCAGGAAAGTTGAGTGTAGTTCAGGGTGGATGGTTATGAAGATATCAGTCATGTGAGTATCCACTGAAACAGTTTTGAAAGATAGTTCTTATACATAGAAATCCAATTATTGCATACCTCATATGTAAGAAACTTACACTGATAGGGGCTAAAACTGTGGCATTCAGAACTAGAAAAAAGTCAAGCAAGTGTACTGAATAACTCTATTTTAAATAATGTTTTAAGGAAATTTTTACTCAAACAAGGTTTTACATTTGCAAGAAGTCATTACAAGAATGACATAGTGTTTAATGCTAATAAGAGATGGTTCAAAAGCAGGGGAAAAATCCTGATATATCATTTGAAGGTTCTGATGATGTACAGTTTGGATCCAAACCTCCCATGCTTCATTTTATAAATCCAACCTTTCAGAAGGAGAAATTCTGATTGACCAAACAGATACAAGTCTGTTACAAAAGGAGGTAAAGTGAAACCATTTTCTATCATCACTGCTGCCCTTCTACTGTAGCATTTTAGATAAAATAGCCTCCAGACATGAACAATAAGTGGTTTTGTTGAGCTTGTTGGCATAAAAAGACATGAAACAGACTAATTTTGCCATTCATACAGTACATCATTCCACATGAATTGCAGGAACATTTGCTATCTTGGTTTCAACAAAAATGCCGGTGACTTAATCCAACAGTAAGGTAATATGAATAAAATGTATATCATGACTACAGCTGAAGAAGCAGTTCGTGACGAATACTTAATTTGGTACCATTAGACTCTTCTGAAATTATCATTAATGATTTTTTTTCTGGTCCTCCATTTATTGTGCACAGCTGCTCACCTAATCACTTGCATAAATTTATCTTAACCTATGGATTATTTATTATACATCCGTCACTCTTCCAACCTAAGCTATACTGATTTTCTCTCTTCTACATGTTCCAAAATTTAAACTTTCTATATGGCTAGTCCCCATTCCGTTGTGAATACTCATGTACATACATACTGATAGCAATATTTACATGCAGATATATTCAAATCACTTTTGAATCCATCAATAGCATGGAGAATAACAACTCAAATGTCTAAATATTCTTCATTAAAATGGGGTACAAGAAGTGAGAAAACATAAGCTTGACAAAAAGAATATCCATATATCCTCTCTAATTTTTTTGGTACTTACTAAGCTCCAGGTATAATCCTCCGTCAAATACTGCAATTCCACCTTATTTCTTATCTTGTGATATGTTTGTTTCTTCACAAAATCCAGTGGATTCTGAACAAAGGGGCTTCTTCAGAAACTCATGGGAAAAAAATTAACCATTTTCACTACCCTGTTCTTGCAGCTGTAGCTAGCCCTGATTTGCTCTGCTTTGCCTGGCTAGATGTACAACCATATATACATGCAATTTATCCAATTTTAATAACATATGAGTAGATTAGGGCACTTGGAAAATAACCATGATGATCCACAGGAGTGATCAGGATACCTTATTCCCATTTTTATGTTCTATTGCAATATTTGAAAGCAGGAGAGAGCTAATTTACAAGCATATAGGCTGTTTTTAAGAGGAAATTCCAAAGGAGTTGTCAACCACATGTAGACAGAAACCAGCTGGCCAAACTAAACATTGTACTTGCAAACATATCATGTTAGAAGTGACTCTTGGCTGGACATAGGCCCTCTTCCCACTTCACTTGCTTCTAAGCCTTTCTGATGTCATATGTGCCAAGTTAAATATCATTCCCTTATTCTGAAAAACATATCTTATGGGCTACATGCAGAGAAGCCACCAGATCTAGACCACAAAGGACACGCAAGAAGCCTACTGACTAGAAAAGCATCTGTAGGAAGTGAGGAGAGACATAAAGAGGGACCCGAACTATCCCCATGCACCAGCACAGATGCCCTGAACATTCCTTACTTCGTGAAGAGGGCCAGCCTATTTCTCCATTTTGTTTTCCTTTCTAGTACCTCTTAATTTAGATGAGATGTAGAGAGCTCCAAAGCTCCATATGCAACTCTGTAAGAAGCCACTGTACGATCATTCATTTCCATTTCTTAGTAGGCTTATATGCGACTGAATTGCCCTGGTCAAAATTATCTGCTGTTCTCGCACTCCAGCCTTGACAATGGCTACATTGTTTGACACTTCTGGGAGATGTCCTTCACATCAGTAGGTTTGCAATCAAACCAAGGTAAAGCTAAGAAATGCTGTATGCCTTTGTATATCTGACTTCAGAGATCCCTCTTCTACTTATCTCATGATATGCTTGTTGTTCTACTTGCTATTTTCCTTTTCAAACTATGGGAACACAGACCATGGGTGGAGGATTGACATGCTCAGCATTTACTAATACTGCCTATAAAACCTCTGAATTAACATGAAACCACAGGGTGTTACTTTCTAAGCCACAGCATACTGTGCTGCTAGAGTTAGCTCAGTGAAGTAAGATGCACTCAAAAGACACGTACACGTAGGAAAACTAGTCTTCACCAGTTCTACTGCGCAGGAACAGCTTTAAACATCTCAACCACAATCACATAATTCTAATTACAAAACACACAGTACAAAAAGGAGATCTAACTGATCTCTGTAGAAGAAAATACACTACAGTTACAGAAAGGCCAAATACCATAAAGAGCTAGATGGGCTCATGGCAAGAATTTAAGAGAAGATCAAATACTGCAAGCATAAAGAGTTTCAATGCTGGAGAACTACGTCCAAAGAATCAAGAGGTGATAAGGTGCGGGAGGAATGCTATGCCCAGTATTCTGTACCTAGAATTTAATTCCATTCTCTGACTGTCCCAACAGCTTTAAGAGATTTTCTTCTTCTTCATCTCAGCCTGTAAAAATAGTTTTACTAATATACTGATGTGAGGATCAACTCTTGTAACAATATTCTGAAAACCCACTGTTTAATATTTTGGTCTTGATTCTGGAAGATTCATCTTGACAGAGGGTATGAAAGACCTCACTTAAAATCTGTGGATATTGTTCACTGTGAGAACTCCAATACCCTCACACTCCCTACAGAACATTTCTTTGCAATCCCAGTAGAAAGTGTGAACTTTAAAGTGTTTCATTTAAGAAAAATAATTCTACAGTAGAAAAACTTTCTGTAAAGTTACGCAGAAAGCTAAAACCTGCTTACTGTTCTCCTTCCCAGTTCATACAGTCTAGCTTAAACCAGCAGTGAACAATTTTGAAATATGCTGGGCTTTAGCCAGCAGTTTAAATGAGTATATGTGATTTAGTTCATATTTCCAGGCCTCTTTATTAAATACCTCCCAGTTCCATCTTGCCTAATATTTGATCCAGCAAGTTTAATGACCATTCTTTCATTAAACATTACAGGCTTTTTAAGACCTTGGCAGTGCTGCATTTCATTCAATAACCTAGTGCTACTACAAAGTCAACACTGAGTGCCAAGTTAATCCCTCGTGTCCACTAATTATGTCCAGTGCTGCAGCTTCTTGGGTGAGCCTGAATCACTGTGGAAGTGCAGGATTTCCAGGCCAATGGATTCAGCACTCCAGCTATATCTCATGTCTTGACACTAGATGTCAGCGAAGGGTAATTGTTGTCTCAATTTAGAGGCCAGCCCAGGTAGCTGCTAGCAACCTCTGTTAACGTTTTATAGCAAAGGTGAAGTATAGCTTAATACAAGCATCTGACATATATTACAATAAAAAAGGATATAGTTGTCTAGTGTTTTTAAAGTCAGTCGTAAAAGATGAATAATGACGCAGTTTAAAGCTAAAAGACAGCTGCCAAGCTGAATGGCCATGATGGATGTCTAAACACCCAGTGTAGAGAAAACCTGTTCCCTAGGGACCACCATCCAAAAAATTAATTACTACGATTCAGCATCTTTAAATGTGCCACTTAATATACTGCCACCATAATTAAATTTCCAGCCCTGTGACCTTGAGACCATTTCCTGAGATAATAAATGAGATCAAGGTTTAATCGATGCAGATGCAAGTAGAAACTGTCCGAGGAAGCACAAAACCATCACAATATAGTCAAGGTCAGGAAAGAAAAACCAAGTGAAGCTGCGAATCAACACTAATTGCTTTCTTATGATAAAAGATGTTTATTTTAATTTGCTTTATTTGCAAACAACAGTTCCATTGTAGAGTCTCTGACAGCAGCTTTTAAACGCTAGCCACAGATTAAGTCAGTAGAGGGCATATTTGCCTCCTTGTAGCATATTTGCCATATTTGCATATTTGCCACTTTTTGTAGCAAATGAAGCCATATTCAGTAGCACACTGAGATCTGATAACCAAGCTCATCACACATCAAACAATACAAAGACAAGAAACAACTGACTGCTTCAGGTACACTCCTTCCTCTCTAATGCAAGAAACCAAACAAAAAGGAGAGACTTTGGGTAGAGATACGGAGATATGAAGGCCATTTTATGTCCTTCTGAAGTCTGAGTGACACAAAGGGTATGGTCTGACTTCCACTGTTGGACTTTACTAAGTGCTAAATCAGACACCATATATGGTGTCTGATAAATATACAAATGTCTAAATATATAACACTACCATAAATATATAACATCACCATAAATATATAGCACCACCTGGTAGAGGACCTATTATTTTAACAGAAGTAAATATTATTGGAGTTGTCATGCACTCAATGAGTTGCAGTGAAAGGGTCTCTGCAGCTAAGTCAAGTCTCCTTAATCATATGCTGTTAGACAAATTAGAACTGGGTGGTGGTAGGGGGAGCGTATGTTTAAAAAAAATAAGATTTTCTAACTTTTTGAGACCAACCTTGCATAGAGGTAGGCTTCCTTACATTCCCAGAAGCCTGCAGGGAAAAAAAGCATGTGTTCTGACACCTAAAACCTTAGAACTTTAAAAAGCATAGAAGCCATCAGTAAGAAGACAGAAAGATGAAACTGTGAAACAATGTAGACAATAGATCTTTAAATAATAGTACTTGGACATATTTTTTTGTAAAATAGGTATTAAACAACAATCTCTATCAATCCTGTCAACGTCAAATAGATTAAATTATGAACCACTCTAAATTCCAAGGTTAAAATGCAACTGATATAATAGAAATAACATCTATAAATATCTCAAGCAAATGAAGGGGGCTGGGGTGATATACAAAACCCCAGTGGTGTCAGAAACAAAGATTGTAGAGAGCTCCGAAATCACTCCATACCAGTAAGACCAATGTACAAAAATTTGTACCAAAAACAAAAGAGGACAAAACAGAACAGTCCACTAACCATCAGGGATTAGAGACTTCCAGTTACAAAAGAGCTCAGAAGACGTGGCAGGGGTGGCGGGAAGGAATAACATATAGGCTGCTGCGATGTAACATTAACTTCACTGAAAGTTTCCAGAGATAATTATAATCAGGGCATGTTTTCTGAGCCTATGAGTCACAGGACTGTGCCATATACATAGTTAACATTCATGTTAATCCTGCGAGTGTGGATGCGCATGTGTAAAACCTGAAGACACGTTGAGGATGATTAAGACAATTATTTCCCAGTCAAAAACTATCAACTACCCTTGAGAAAGGGAAAGTATTGGTAAAACAACTATCATGTCTACAAAATGATACAACAAAATCACCTTGAGGACTCAATCCAGCCACAGCTCTGAAAGATAGGTAGCAGTAGCCTGGAAAAACAAACAAACAAACCAAAACCTCAAGGTATTACTGTCTCAGAACAAAGTCTTCTGGGGGATGGAGATAAACAGTAGAATTTGACTTGATTTAGGCTGAGACAATACTATACTGGAAATTAAAACCAACATTTGTTGAAACTTGCAGTTGATCTGCCTTCAGTCAAATGCAGTTAAAGTTGGATTCAAAAAATCTACTGAAGTTAACACTTTCAAAACTTCCATGGACTTTTGGCTATATTCTTGTGTTTGTAGGTAAGCTGGGAAATCCACTCTGCCTGACGTGAAACTTTTCCTCCTGTCATTCTGTACCAGTAAGACCTTTAGAGAATGAAAGTAAGGGGAAACAAAGTCTTTACTCTTATCTGACAGGCTAGTGCTGTAAATAATGCACTGTTCTAACACCATTCTCAGGAAGTCACATTGCATGACAGATGTCATTGCACGACAAATGCCACAGACTGCCAATACTGGTAGTTGCCATCTTTTCTTATTGAAAGATCCATTCAGATGCATCAAGACAACCTGAAGGCTACTTCTGGTAAGAACAATGGGCAGTTTCAAAGGAGAACAGGCAACATTTCAATTACAAATTTTTATTTTACATTTTTAGCCTAATTTGGTCTCTTTGTGATAAACAAGATGTTTTACATATGCCTAGTGGGAATAATTGATAGTTCATGCTTCTGTGTATTATACTTGTTAAAATATTTGCATTTAAAAGCAAAGTTGGACTTCTAGCTCTAGGCTACGTATGTGTCTTTCCTAAGGAGTCTCAACTAGAAGAAGCATTTTGAATTATAATTGTCTTCCAAATCTCAAATTAAGAGAGACAGAACACTGTTAACCCTTCACTTAGATCACTTATCCATGTGAAAACAAATTGTGATAGGAAAGTTGAGTAGAGACCTAGCAGATAGGCTGGAGTCACTTGACTACTCCTATGTTCAATCAGTAAGATTAGACAGATGAGTAAAGATTACTTATGCTGTCAAGGGTTGGAAGATCAGGCCTCAGGTAATTACAGCATTAGAACACATGTACTTTATGAGGAGATCAATTTTACAGTTAAAAGCTTTATAGCTTGATTCAGGAAAGCAAATTACTTGAAACTTTGCAGAAAATAGTAATAGATTATGAAAGAAGAGGTCCTGTGTTCAAAACACTTGCTGAACTCCTCACACAAGCATTTCTTACCTTAAAAAAGATGTGTCGTATAGGATGCTTCCTGTGTTGGACTTATGGAACTTTACAACATATGCACTACAGAAATACAGAATACGGACATGCAAATCGAGTGTTTTTAACTGAGGCAGCTGTAAGAAAGAATATAACATCTGAAGGCTAAGATTTTCAAAAGTGACTTGCTACTTTTCCATGTCTCTCTTTGGTCATGTGCATGTGGAAACATCAAGAATACTCCTTCTCAAGAGACTGAGGAGACAGAAACAATCAGAGTTTTCCTACTCACAGACTCTTCTAAAATACTTGGAGCTCAGTGCCACAAAACTGTAGTGTAAAATTATTAGTTGCCTTTCAATACACAACAGATTGTTTTTTTCATTTGAGCTTCTTGATAGCAATGAACGAACATGCAAAGTATCAGAATAAATGCACAGCTTAACTCATAATTTACATAGCTTTTAAAATCTCAGTATTATAATGGCTATGCTCATTGTATATAAGGTCACATCTTATTGTAACAGCCTTCATTTTAAGCGTGCGTATGTGGGCATGTAGGACAGAAGATGACTCTCTCTGTTTACAACAGAGGTTGTGAACTGTTGAGAAAGCTCTACAGTGCTGAGCATGACTTGCCATCCCCAGCTCGCAGCTGGCTCCATTCCTCACATCTGCATTCCAACACAGCAGTATTTGCTAAACCTGACAGAAGTTTGCAGCCGCAGCAGAGCTGGCTCTCCCTATTCCTTCCCACACTTATGCATTCTTGCAACAGATTTTGTGCCAAATCCCAGCTATTTTAATCTCTCCTGTTTATTGTCTTTTGCTCGAGTAAAAAATAAAAAAGGGAGGAAGGTGGGGAAACTGGCTGGGCTATTGCCTTCTTCCTAAGGGAACCACCTTCAGAGACAGAGCAGAGGTAAGCAGTTGTCACATCTGTTGCAGTTCTGGAGTAGTGGATGCCTTGGGTTGTGGACTGACCGTATTCAGCTTCACTATCAGCTGCATATGAGTTTTCATGTCAATCTAGACAGAGCCTACAACCAGCCTCAGTGTTAGAGAAATTGCAACTGAAGTCCAGGAAAGACAGAGACTTTGTGTTCATGCACTGATGTCATTCTGTCCTGTCATTTATTCTGCAAATGCAGAGGGATTTGCCTTACTAGTTCATACTATCATTTTCACCAGAACGTTACTGTTATTACTGTTAGATGGCAAATGAAGCTTGTGATATTAAAAATAATGTAAAGGAAGAGCAGAGTCCAATGCAGTTAGAAAATACATCACCTAGAGAAAGAAACGAGAATGAAGTAACAGCTTGACAGTAGCAAGGTGTCAATTCCTTACTTCTGTAGCTACAGAAAGACATTATTTTGTAAGATTATTTTGGGCTACACTGGGGAAAAAAATAGAGTAGATTAAATAATTTGTAATGTTATTCTTTGGTCAAACAAAAGGATATCAATATATATATCAGGTACTATATCCAGCTAAGGGACTTGCCTGCAGCATCCCAATCAAAAAATGAAGCTTTAATTAGCTTTGAAATACTTAACTGTCCTTGGCAAATATGGGCACCAACATGTTTTGCTGGAATGAGAGACTTTTTATTAATAGATTCCTGCTCCATGTTCTACACTGAAGATGAGAGAACTAAGTGCTTACAGTGAAACAGTAGGGAGGCTTATTAAATCAATACACATCTGTTAGATAATGGGCTCTAAGTCAAGAGTGTTACTCTGAAAACCTCTCAGCAAAATGTTGCTTGTTTGGCACAGTCTTCCTACAGCTATTCCCTCATTGAAGGATCCCCTCCAGAGCTGACCATCTATTTTGTAGTGTTCAGTTCCTAACAAGCGTATCGAAACATCTCTGCCAAATGGAAGGGATTCTCCAAAAATCTCAGACAATATTCTCAAGTATGCCAGCAAGCGACAGCAAGATGCTGTGAAGTTTAAATCTCTTCATCCCATAACATAAGGTTAAGGCCTTAAGAACACTAAGTAAGCTAATGGGAGCCAAAAAATCCCCTATACTAGTTGCAATATACTAGTAACAATTTGTAATGACATCTTGAAATATCTGCAAAATTATACACCAATATGTATCAATATATAAACATAAAATATATTAATGTATTAAATATATATTATATTTTATAACACATGTATAAGACTTTTGGGACATGTAGCCCTTTCTTGTGTCAGATAGCATGATCTCACGGCTCAGCCAGCAGAGATGGTGCTGCTCTCCATTCTACCTCTCCCTTATAAAGTCACTCTAAGTAAGTCACTTCCCAAGTCTGTGTGCACTCTTGTCTTTTCTCTGTCTTGCCTATTTTTGCTACAAATTGTGTGAGGCAAAAGTTGCCCCTTGCAGTATCTATGAAATGTTCAGCAATTTCATTCAGAGCCCCTGGGCACTACTGTAATAAACATGAATAAAATAATATTTACCGAGTTAGATACGGGTAAATATTTTACCTTTATCACCTTAAAGTAAACACACAGCTCAATTCTTAACTAGTGTGTCTATATTCACTCAGAATGTGATAGTAAAGAAACTTAAAAATTAACATATATTTAAGAGATGTGATTGTAATGAATAGGAGCCTGTGCAAATAAAGTAAGATCGTCTGAAAAATGGTAGGGAATGCAGAGAGATCAGCTTACATTTATGAAACTTCACTCGCCCATGTTATTTCCATGATATGCATAAATTTGGCTACTTCTGTAATATTTGAATTCACATTTTACAGACATGCAAATGTTTCTTCTGCAGTGGGAAACATAAACGAGAAGTGTACATATAAGGCTGTCATCTATTGACTCACCATGGTAATTCCTGACACAGTGGTTTCAGCGATAGCACAGAGCATGTGCAGAAAAAAATAAAGGATGGCTGATGTTTGCACACTAAACAGTGTGAATCGTAACATGATATCAATATTAATCTATCCTTATAAAATCTTAATACCTTTTCATTTAATGAATAAGATGCTGCACAACAATGTAATCTGTACTTTTCCAAATTAGCCACAAACCATCTGGTTTCTCTCCAATTACTTGATTTTTTTTTTTTTCTGTATCTCTAAATGTTACTGACCTAAAAAAGATTTCATCAAAGGCTGTTGGAATCCTAACCCCTCCAGCAACTATTAAATTGGTCCACTCTGTGTCCTGTGCTGACAAATCATTATACTCCAGAGCCTTACAATCCATGGTAGTATCTCAATTAGAGATAAAGATGAAGCAACAGTGTTCCACATTCATCCATCCATCTAAATATGACTTCATTATTAAATAAAATAGAAAATCTATATACAGTGATCCCTAGTCAGTCATTGCTAAGTTCACTGATAACAGAATACTGTTCCTGCAGTAAGCTAATCAAGTGGTTTCAAATCAACAGTTTAAAGTTATGTGAAGTGTCCTGCCTAAGTTAAATGACATTGAAAACAGCATACTCTTCCTTCTTTCTTACRTTTTCTTCCAATTTGCATTAAGTAAACTGGATTTGTGCATAGCTTTTAATTTAGAGTTTTCCTTGACAAGTACTCTGCTTAATCAGTGAAGACTGGCTCACAGAGGTAACACGTACTGAGATTCAGGGTATCCAGAGAATAATAGTGAACTGACTGAAAGATAGATCTGCTGAATTTTATTAATTTCTTCAGTTTTATTAACTGATCATCCTACTACAGAGTCCAGCTCAGCCCTTCCGTCTCCAATGCTAAAGCTATTCCCAAACATGTCATAAGGACCACAGAATTTATTACCTTTGGCACTAAAATACCAGTATCATGCGCTAGCAGTTCAAGAGGTTTCAAGTAAGCTTGGAAGTGAAATGAGATTTTTTTTCTTCTAATAGGCAAATATTATACATTTGACTGAGCCACACTGTTGAAAGCTGAACA
Organism: Phoebastria nigripes; assembly: GCA_035582835.1. Lineage (NCBI taxonomy): Eukaryota > Metazoa > Chordata > Aves > Procellariiformes > Diomedeidae > Phoebastria > Phoebastria nigripes. The sequence goes on from JAYKAV010000007.1 coordinate 128,352, forward strand.
AGAATGACCCAAACAATAGTAACTATTCTCCTTTTGGTGGATCTCTTAAACTCTAAATTTCAGTATGCTGAAAGTAGGCTCTCCTGTCAGCAGAAGCTATTCTGAAGGAACAGATAACTGTTTATGCCATTTATGTAATGCCACTTTTCTAAATTTATAAATCCAGTCTATTAGAGGCAGCAGCCACTAAATGGCAGGAATTACTTTAGCCTCAATTAAGAAGAATAAGCCAGCCCATTTCTTCTCAGAACAGCACTTCAGTTGAATCTTTAATTTAAAAAAAAAAAAAAAAAAAAGCTATTTCTTGCAGTGGGACCTGTGCCATTTGACCAAGTAATCTCTGTGGATTTATAATGATCAGTTCCAACCTACTACAGATTTTCTGGTATGTTGTGTCACTGGTACAATAACTCTTTTTTTTTCCTTGTGGAACAATCTGTAGGATGTTAAATACAGCCATATTTCACTACTAAATCATTTGGCGCCTACTTGAACCTTCAGGAAACTATTTGGCAGTCTTTTTGTACTCCTTTTTATTAGAGCATGAGAACTTAGAGTACAAGATCTCCTTTAGGCAACAGATTCTAATTTGTCTATGTATTTGGGATACTGTAAGCCAATCAATGGAAAGCTATCTTGCAATGACAGCTTTTCCACATTGCTTTGGCATCATCATCCCCTACTTGACTAGTCTAAAATAATCATGATTTTAAACACAAAGTGGCTCCCTGGGTGGGTTCCATAGGCAACTAGATCACATAACTCCCAGGGTACTTTGAACTTGTTGAGATGCTCAATATATTTTGCCAGACTTAGATTCTGGTTTAGTGAATCATGAGATAATGCTGAAGATGTCTTAAAGATTTTACATCTTCCTGAGATCAAATGCTTATAACAAAGTCTTTAATTCACCTATTTCTTCTTATCTTACAGATACCTCAATGAAAGCATGTCTATTGCAAATTAAATTTGAAACAGTCAATAGTCTGTCATCCCATAGTGAGAATTTACTGCTTATGTTTTACCAGTATCTTCAATTTGGTAGTAAATTTTTTGTTTCAAAGAACTTAGTGGATGCAATGCACAAACTAACTTCACTAGCAGACAAAGTGCTGATCTAATTACTAACTAATCTGATCTAATTACAGACAAGCTGCTGATCTAGGAACGTTAGTTAACTGTAGGTTTAGTTATTTCCACTGGTTCTATCCTTTTGAAATACAACAGAGGTTGATAGAAAACATTCTCTTTATCTTTAGATCAGATTCCAATATCAGAATGTAACTAGTTGCCTATATAATCCATCCAGCGGGCCACTTCATGTATTTCAAGTCATGATTACTTTTATCCACCACACATGGACCACTCTATTGGCTTGTCACACCTAAAAAGGAGCCAATAAAATGTATTTGCCATGGTTGGCAAGGAAGGAAAATTTTTAACTCCAGCAAAGGAGTACTCTAGCTGCTAGACAAACATTAATTAATTAATCTCACTGTTTCAAAGTCAAGTACAAGCCAGATACATACATTAATGCTGACAATTCATCCAGTCTGGGACAGTGTAGCTTTAATGGTTTACCTCCATCTTTACAGTTATCTTAAGATGAGGTTTCTGTCTATGCTCTTTACTTGTTCTCTTAGAAGGAAAACTATAGTTTTAATACCGGAATTTTTATTTTATTCTGAATAAGCTTTTCTGAGTCAATGCGGTGTCCTGTGTATCGTTGGGTCAAATTTCATACCAAATTTTAACTTATCTTCCTAATAGATATGTACAATGAAATGCTACATTGTTTTCCAGTGCTATGTAACAGGAAGTCTTAGAAGACAGCTGTTCTTCTTTGGGTATGTTTTTTTCATTGTAAGACTGTTAAGCTATTTTTTCCCCTCTGGAGTTCAGAACTAGTTCTTCTAACAGTAACACAGCATTTTGCTGCTATCGATATGGGAGCAGTGAATATTTACATTATAGGTGTAAAGTTTTATCGTAAACACATTTCTCTGGCATAACAACTCTCATCAACTTCAAAGGCCTTTGGAACAAGCCCTGATTCTGACTACAAAATTCATTTGAATTACATCACTGTCTGTAAGCGAACAGCATGATACCTACTGTGAAATGAATATTCCTACCATATCAATCTTTTTTAAATTTAGTATCTTAATATGACCCATGACTTAAGTCACCTTTTGTACTGCTTTCTGTTTGATTATAATTTTATCTATTAATCATGTTAATCCAATAGAATCTGCCTTAATCAAATGCAAGTCAATTACCCACTTCGTCAAATTATATTTTTAATGAAAGACATTTTTTAAGATTGAATACCAATTAGGGACATGTTTAGGGAAGTGTGGCTAGCTTTAGAGTGTGGGAACACTTGGCTCTTCACTGAGAAGGTAGTTTTCATATCCACTTCCAGGTCAAGTAGTTTGAAGAACACTTCTGAATAGACACTGAACTCACAGCAGACAGTTGTTGCCTATGCACATAGGCACTGTCCCACCTAAAAAAATATCTGCATGCCTGCTGTCTGATCACAGAGAGGGATTAGGCTAGGTAGACTTTAAAGGACAGATCATGACTTGCCACCTGAGAATTAAAATGAAGAGGAAGGCTACACTGGCCAATGGTTGTAAACCTGGGATATGACAATTGAATGTACCAGCCCCAAAGATGCCTGGATATTCAGATCCCTGACCCACAAAGGCTTACTCAGAAAAGCTTCCCTGACCATAACAGCAAATTTTCTATCCCTTTCATTCCCCTGCAGCTAAAACTCAGAAGAGCAACCTCTGTATTTCGTGAGTTAATTTCTGTCCCCATTTGACCAACTTCCGTTAAATCCTAAACCAAAATTCAAGCTATGGTACATTATGCAAAAATTAGTCATGCTTTCTTTTTGTTTTACCATATGATCACACCTGAAAACGAACAGTGATTCATCTGGTAGAGGAAGAATGCTAACTGATCAAAACAGCAAATCCAACCTTCTAAATCCAATGTGCGTAAAGGTCGTCTTCACCCCTCTGCTTTTTATTCCCACATCTTCAGTTCTGATTTGCTTGGGTGTCCTGCAGCCTCTCCCACTCCAGACTTGCTGAGAGCAACTGCTTAATCTGCAGGCAGGTCCATGTACCAGCCCTTTCAGTAGTCCAGAATCTGGTCATTCATCCCAATATCCCCCTCCTTGGTATTTACAGAGTACAAAATAGTCTGTCTCCTAAATAAGACACCTCTATTTTAAGTTATATTTATATTACACCGAGGCCCTAACGGTACCGTTGTACAAAAGTTCTGCAGGGAAGAAAGGATGATTGATGTTAAAAGACAGACATATAAATGCAGCGTGCGCACACAAACATTTTGCTGGTAGTAACATCACAGATTCGGAGGTTCATTAAAACAAAGACCAAGTAAGACAATGTTCTTTAGATATTTACACTTATATGCAAAGCAGATCTAGCATAACGTAACCTAAATTTGTTCCCTCAGGAAGAAGTATGGTGCACTGCACTTAGCCTGTATGTAGTTCCTTCAGAGTTGCAAAAGAGTCTGCACAAGGTGTGCATTTATCAGTGTATAACTGAGTTTATAACTGAGGAACTAAAAAGAATAAAGGTAAACAGACTTCCCTGAGGATACAAACCAAACCAATGTCAGGGAGCCTGTCAAACTGGTGAGAGAATCCAACAACCTCAGTATTCTGAATAGACTGATGGAGAGCTTGTGGCAATCACAGTCTCAGAGGAATTTTTCATTCACACTGACTGGATTAATATTTTAGAGGAGCAGAAGTGATGAAAACATCTTGATTTTTAACAACCTCCATGGCCAGTTCCTTTTCCCATGTTCTAACACAGTAGACACGATTCCTTAACAAAAGCTGTCACCACCCTCTCTTGGTGACCTTCATCTCCATCATTTATCAGCGGTCCTGGTTAACGGGGGGAGGTCCCGGACGACTGGAGGCTTGCCAATGTGACGCCCATCTACAAGAAGGGCCGGAAGGAGGACCCGGGGAACTACAGGCCTGTCAGCCTGACCTCGGTGCTGGGTAAGATTATGGAGCAGTTCATCTTGGGGGCGCTCGCAAGCCATGTGCGGGACAACCAGGGGATCAGGCCCAGCCAGCACGGGTTCATGAAAGGCAGGTCCTGCTTGACCAACCTGATCTCCTTCTATGACCAGGTGACCCGCCTAGTGGATGAGGGAAGGGCTGTGGATGTGGTCTACCTGGACTTCAGTAAAGCCTTCGACACTGTCTCCCACAGCATTCTCCTAGAGAAGCTGGCAGCTCATGGCCTAGACAGGTGTACTCTGCGCTGGGTAAAAAACTGGCTGGGCAGCCGGGCCCAGAGAGTTGTGGTGAATGGAGTTAAATCCAGTTGGCGGCCGGTCACGAGCGGTGTCCCCCAGGGCTCCGTTTTGGGGCCGGTCTTGTTCAATATCTTTATCAACGATCTGGACGAGGGGATTGAGTGCTCCCTCAGTAAGTTTGCAGACGACACCAAGCTGGCTGGCAGTGTCGATCTGCTCGAGGGTAGGAAGGCTCTGCAGAGGGACCTGGACAGGCTGGATCGATGGGCTGAGGCCAACTGCATGAGGCTCAACAAGGCCAAGTGCCGGGTCCTGCACTTTGGCCACAACAACCCCATGCAACGCTACAGGCTGGGGGAAGAGTGGCTGGAAAGCTGCCTGGTGGAAAAGGACCTGGGGGTGCTGGTTGACAGCCGGCTGAATATGAGCCAGCAGTGTGCCCAGGTAGCCAAGAAGGCCAATGGCATCCTGGCCTGTATCAGAAATAGTGTSRCCAGCAGGAGTAGGGAGGTGATCGTGCCCCTGTACTCGGCACTGGTGAGGCCCCACCTTGAATACTGTGTTCAGTTTTGGGCCCCTCACTACAAGAAGGACATTGAGGTGCTGGAGCGTGTCCAGAGGAGGGCAACGAAGCTGGTGAAGGGTCTGGAGAGCAAGTCTTATGAGGAGCGGCTGAGGGAACTGGGACTGTTTAGTCTGGAGAAGAGGAGGCTGAGGGGAGACCTTATTGCCCTCTACAACTACCTGAAAGGAGGTTGCAGCGAGGTGGGTGTTGGTCTCTTCTGCCAAGCAACTAGCGATAGGACGAGAGGAAATGGCCTCAAGTTGCGCCAGGGGAGGTTTAGATTGGACATTAGGAAAAATTTCTTTACTGAAAGAGTGGTTAAACGTTGGAACAGGCTGCCGAGGGAAGTGGTGGAGTCACCATCCCTGGAAGTATTTAAAAGACGTGTAGATGAGGCACTTAGGGACATGGTTTAGTGGGGCATGGTGGTGTTGGGTTGATGGTTGGACTTGATGATCTTAGAGGTCTTTTCCAACCTTAATGATTCTATGGTTCTATGATTCTATTCTATGATCTCCTTAGGGGAATGTTGACCCTGCAGTTCAGAAATGCGACTGTAACTCATCTAAGCACACCTGGACAACTTGAAGCTATCTGGTTCAGGAGGCAGCTACACTGCATGGAAACGCATAAGGCTCCAGTTACCATGCAGCATGCTGGACATGCACAAAACCTCAGTTCTAAGCTCTAACCTGTGGAGGTTTGCTTGCTTCTGATACACTAACTTGTCGAAAAAGCAGTATGCAAAGTCAGCAGTCCAACACACAGGATACCAAAAGGCACCATAAAGTTTCACAATGTCCTTACCTATTCAAGAGAAGATCTCCCTTAATATTTGGAGACGTTTGTAAAGCTATCTCAGGTACCTGTGCTCATATGTAGTTGAAAGGACAGTAGCGTGAAATTGTATAAAACTAGACAACTTAGGGATAAAATATCCTGACTTATTGAGGGCAAGGTATTTAACTCCTACCATTGTTCTTTTTTAGTAATCCATTACAGATTTTCTTCTGAAAGCTAATCAGTTTTCACCTTTTTTTTGCCTTTTCTTTCTTTTTCTTTTTTCATTGGTTTTATTTTCCAGGTGGAGGCACTGGATCAACTTCACTAGACCTTGAATTAGCCAATGGCCATGATCAAACCTTTTAGGCTCTAAGAAAAATAATGTGGCTGATTGCAGGAGAACCAGGGTTTGCAGGAAGACCATCTTCACAGTTGTTCCTCTCTCCTATAAGCCTCATTTTTCCTTCTTACAGGGACACGTCAACCTGATCCTTGGTCCTGTCTTAAAATATTCTGATTTTCAGTGCAAACATTTGATATATGATGCAATTATTCTGTTGTCTAAATGGAGAATGTCACTTAACTAAGATCATTCAACACAGTGAGCTTTTAAAGGACATTTTATAAGTCCTAAGACAGTAGTGCCTTCTTTCTAGGATGAATTTTAAATCTCTCAGCTTCAATATTTATGCTACACAGCTGATCAGAAAGGAGTCTTATTGGAGAGTGGGGCTGCTTATATCCCTTTAATTATACAGAGGACTTGGAAGGCAACAGCTTTTCAAACTTTGAATTTACATAGCAAAGCAAACACTGAGAATGTAAAAGACTTAGTCTGGTATTGTAGAATGCTGAATAAGATAAAGCACAAAATACATTTTGTCTGTAGATACACTGCAAACACAAAGAGGAATATTTCAAAGAAACTAACCTTTATAAATTAAATTTCATCTGTTGCATTATTACTGACAAATACCTTACTAAAGAAGTTGTCTTAAATTATATTACTAATCTCCAATTTGAATTAAATTCAAAATTCTATACACATTCATTGGGTATGGCTTTCCTGCACTGACTTTTCTATACAGCAATTTTTTTTAATCATCATGTCAATTTAATTACTATGATTAGAATTAAAACAATGTGAGTTTTAAAACTGTTTTAATGTTCTAAATTCTTTCACATTAAAAAAAATCTAATAGTTTTAATTTGCTATTAATTTAATCTGAATAAATATCAAGCAACAGAGACACTTGGGGCTTTTGAGAGAAATTATGCCAGTCAGCCAGAGCTCAAGTTTACTCACTAAACTGATTGATGGCATGTAATATAGTAAACAATTTTGTAGCTCTTAACAGCTACATAATGTCCTTGTTTCTTATAGTAACTGGATTGCCAATACAATATTGACAAAGCATCACTAGACTGGAGCCAAGCTGACCTCATATCACCATTTTTCTTTCTGGACAGGTAACATTGCGCTGCACTGCTCTGAGTAACAGCATGCCCAGATCTGCAGTTTTCAGAAAGGCAAAGCTCTCAGAGTACCTTAGTAGATCAGACTTGCATTGACTGGATAAATAATTAAAAAGTCACTTAAAAATGAGACTGTTTTGTCTCATTGTTTAGGTGCCAGAAATACTGTGAAAGCCAGATATTTTCCTGGTATCTATACACGCTTTTCTGGATTCGGACTAGAGCTGCACAAGATGTTGGTTACCCAAGCACTCCCAGGCACCATCTGCCATCTGTTGGGCATTGTGGGAGGAACCATAAAACTCTGCAAGCTTTGCAAAATTTCTGAACAAAAATACTTGCTTTCTCAAAGTTCCAAACAATCAAAAAAATCTTTATGGCCCAGGACTGAATGCCAAATCCTGGTTAACACAAAGCAGGATAAAATAAAGCTATCTTAAACAACTGCAATTATCTTCAGGATTCTGTAGAATCTAAATATCCTGAATGTCTTTTGTTGAGGTTACATGAACTCATCCTCTGAAAATATGCATATAAAAAGAAATGAAGTAAAAAATGCTGTATATACATTAACTCACTGAATTATGCTATGTTTTGGAGAAAGGTGTTCCGTAGAGCAAAGCCTCATAGAGCTTCCCTTCAAAGGAAGCTGAATCTGTAAATATTTTTCAGCTCAGTATCAGCAATTTTTGCTTATTTTTCAAGTGTACATTACATGGCAGTGGTTTAGTCCTTTATCAGAACTACTGACTGTTCAACCAGAATAACATGCTTTTTGAAGCAGTAGCCACTGATTTAACTGAAGATCAGCATGCACTTATATTTTCACATTATAAAAGATATGGAACAGATTTATATAGAAAATAAAGGCTATTACAGTATATAATTAACACAAAAATAGTCTCCAAGTTTAACTGTCCAATACAGTGACAAAGCAATACATTTATGTTTTAATTAGCCATGTTAGCGGTGGTAGAATTAGGAACAAATTTTTGTAGGATTATCACACACCAGACCCACACTGAATTCCAATTTTCTTAATCAGTTTTTAATTTCTGACCAATATTCCACCAACAATCCCACCCCCCAAGTTCTTAACAACTATATTCTTCTTTCTGAAAGCCTTTTTCTTAGTCAGTTACAATGAGTGAAGAGTGTTGGCATCTGTCTGTGCTTTGCAATTTATTAGCAGGTTTGGGATAAAGCAACTTTGTTACTCAGTGCTGAGAAACTTCTAACCATAATTTTTAATCCTTCTGCTCACCTATTCTGCTGAATTTTTCACAGGATCCAGTTCTAACTTTGTTCTAGTCTATACAGCTCTGGGATTTTTCCCACCTTCCCCTCTTTCCACCACCCCTTTGTTTTGGGGATGTGCAGCCAGTTGATATTACAGGTGATTGGTACACATGAAAAATGAGAAGTCTTCTTAAATCTTACATATTAGTACTGCAGTACTTCAAGTCTCCCCAAATGATTCCTACTCTCATTTACATGACGTAGTTAATTTCCCCCTCAACACTTCCAAACAGAAAGACATCTCTAAATTTGAGTGAACAATCTCAACCTCATCCTAGGCTGACTACCCTGGGCTTGCATTAATATCCTGAAGTAGTTTGGCTTCACCAGTAACTGCCATGCAACAAAACCTCACCTATGCTTGCTCCCTTGAGTTGGTCATTCCTGCCATTACAAATGACATCTGGATGAATTTCTCTAGCACAAAAGGATATTTCCATCCGTCTTTAACCCTGGTTGAAGATAATTAAACTGCACGATTCTCTTGAGCCCGTGGCGATTTAGCAGAAGAGTTTTGCATTTCCATCCAGCCCTGCTGGAGAAGCCAAGTGCCGGACTAATTTTGTGCATGTGAGTACATGAGTGTCTGAGCAGTTCCATTTACATCAGTCAGACTACTTACATGCTTAGGATTAATTACACATTTAAGGCAGATTTGCCAGTGATTACCATTAATTGCAACTGCAGTGATTTAGGTCCTTCCATGAGAGTTACCATAAGTGCATATGCCTTCTTCTTCATTACTTTTTTCCTTTTTATTTAAGCCAAATGCCTCCTTGAATTCATAGTTTCCAAAAAAGCTAACAAAAACCCTAATGTCTCAAGACACAGCTGTGCTACTGCAGTCAAATCTTATGAATTCCAGACATGTATTTATGCACTGTTCAGATTGGCAATACTGGTGATGCTCTCCAGGCTCCGTCACCTTGTCATGAAATAAGCAGATTTTATAAATTTCTGAGCTACATTAGAGATATATAGTAGCGCTTAGAAGCCCTCTACCTGGAGCAGCTAGAAAAGTGATACAAGCTGATTTCACAGGTTTATCATCATTTCAGTCCACACGAAGCAGGTATGGTATACAGCAGCTTTTTTAGGGAATAGCTTGGCTGTGGAGTCATATTACTGTAGAGACAGATACAAATCAGAGATCTGCTGTGACGTAGCTGTGTGTATTCCTACATCATCCTCCCCAGGATGGAGAGGCGGAGAAAAAATGGCAAAAAACAACTGCAGAGAGGAGATACCATTATACTCCAAAAGGGAGAGGAGACCGCAGTCTGGCTGTACTGTCATGTAACAACTGCTAGTGTTAGCTCCAGACTAGCAGTATTTTAAGAAAAAGTGTTAGTACAGTTGACAGACTTTTGCTGCTACTTCTTTTTCTGATTCTCATGCATTATCATGACAATGCAACTTTACATGACAATGCAATTTTACAAAAGTTTCTGAAAGATTATCAACTCCAAACATAATGGAAAATGACAAAATAAAACAATACTGTATTTTTATAATGTATCTTCTATACGAAATTCAATTTAGGACTGATATGACATTTTCCTTTAATTTCTGCAAAGGGCTATCTTTATCCAGCAAATGTGTGTGGTGGAGGCAGACTGAGAGGGAGGGACAAGGAAGAAAATGCAGGGCTGATATAAATATATAAATGATATAAAGAGATGCTAATAATGATATAAAGAGATTTAGACTTTAAGGGGTCAAGTCAATTTTCATCCTGATTGATCATAATCAAATACAATAATTGCCAGTTAAAATACCACTCCAAGAGGGCTCAGTGCTGTAAGCCAGCATCAGAAAAGCTCAGCTGCAGCCATCATCCCAACTGATGTTAACAGGGCTACTTTCACAAACTAAGGCTTTGCATGAAATGGTCCTAAATCATGAGCAAACAMATATGGAAATGGGGAATTACTTCATTAGAACAATCCTGCATATTACAGCCTGACACTTTTCTGATAATCACCGAGGGCACCATGCATTCTGAGATGTAACAAGGAAAAATACTGAGGTTTAGTTTTAGTAAGCCCTTATTAAAAGGTGCTAGTATTTCTTGACTCTACCTGTAAGCCTGATTTCCTGTCACAAGACAGCCACTTTTAATGTGGCAAAATGTTATTGGTTGAACATCAATTGCTATTCTGGCAGTTTTTATACTGGCATTCGAAAATGATCAAATAAGTAGCTCAAGGAAGGAACAAGAAAGTTGCACCTGTTTCTTTCAGATTCTTTCCTCCTCCTTTTTTTGCCACTAATAAGAAATGTATAGCTGGAAATTCAGAATGTTTCAGATCTTCACTTCAGATATCCTGACATAGACTTYAGGCATGTTTTGGTGTAACCATCAATGAAATTGTAGTTATTGATTGCTGCCATTAAAATTCAACCTTTGGCCACTAATCTGCTACACCGAAGCCATGTAAAATGCTTTGAGTTAGTAATGGTTCATCAGGAAAAAGAAGATCCTCTCCGGTGCCTTATCCAAACTTAACAAGTAGAAATTTTTTAGAACAGCAATGAAAATGATCAGTTCAGCACACACGGTACTTGAATGGTGAAGATGCGCGTTTATATTATGACATATTTACATCTATGCAATAAATACTGTCATAACTACTGTCTGATATTTAGTGATTATCTAAAACATCCTTATCTTCAGTCACAATTTCTAAAATAAATTCCAATCAATAGTTTTTTTTTATTTGCCTAATTTATATTCAACTTGCCATATTATCGATTAGAATACTTCTTAAAAATTTTTTCTATTTTTACGTTTAGACAATGAAAAAGCATGTCTTTCTAATGATTACATGGAACTGTAAAAATGATTACAGATATTAATTTATAGCTATGTGTCCATAATTATGTCTATATCTAAGTGTCTCTGTGTATAGCTAAAAGACATAAGAAAATGAGAAATGTATAGTTTATCTATACACATAATAAAGGCAAAATAAATACCAGGGTAGTCATTTTATATTATCCTTTTGATCTATAGGCTACCAGTGGAAGACATAATCTTTTATTTATATTATGTGAGGTAAAATTTTGAAACAGGATTTTCTGTGTCTATCTTCCTGCTCACTTCATAATTAAGCCTGTAGGGCTGCATAGTTTATTTTTTAATGCTGTACTTGTCAATTTCTGTTACCGCTAATTTAAAGTTCACAGCTCCATATATCATAAAAATAGGAGGGCAAAACAATTTATATAAAAAAACATTTTGAGTTGAGGGGGTGGCTAAGTTTTCCTGTGTGTTCTCTTGAAGATTTCATTTCAAACAGTGCTGATTTACAAAGCCGGAAAGAGAGTACAAAGCTCTAGTGACATGCACTTTCCTCCACACTTCCATATCTTTCCCCCCTCCATCTTTCTCCCTTTATATATATATATGAATGAGATAAAATTTTTGCCTTCATTAGTATGTTAGCCTTTTTAATTTAGCTCCAAACTTGCTAACACAATCAGTCCTACCAAGATCAACTATGACACTCACTATGAAGAAAAAGCATTGCTTATTTTACACAAAACATTACAAGGTCAGATCAGCGTCTTTCATCTCTTCCCACCTTCACCAGACTGAACAATAGGCGGCAATAATCCTGTGATATCCACAACTAATTTATCCAACAAGAAGACAGGTAGCACTCTGAACAGCACTGCTGCCTGAATAGGTGCAGTAAATAAGCAGCTTAATGGTAGCCTTTCAGGCAGGAGGGCAACATATCACAGCATGGCATTTTTATAATCTTCTTGGCATGCCTACAGCCAAGAGCACATAGCTGAGCGTATGTTCCCTCTTCTGTCGGGCTTAGGATGCATGTAATCGTTAGATGGTGACACATTGTGCCTTTAAGCAAGTTTAACTGTTTTATATCCCCTCTGATCTACAGCTTTGTACATCTGTTAAGTTGCCTCTTAAACTTCAGTCAGCACATCTGTGGATCTGATCTTTCTGAAGTTCATTGCGTGGCTTAGGTTTTGCACAATGTTTCTTTGTATCTGTCCAGTGTTTATTTGCAAAGAATATCTTTTGTATTAGTGTTCTTGCTGAGCTAGAGCAAAAGACCAGAGTTAAATCTATATGGGACATCTTCATCTGGCAAAGAATTGAATGGGGCACTAGGAACTTATTCCAGTAACTTGAATTATAAATTGGTGAAGTGAATAGGTCCCTTTTCGTTATGTCTTTCAGCAGAGGGAATGTCTTCTCCCCACCCAAAAAGATGTTTTGCTCTAGAGGCATAAAGGAGCCAGTTACTGGACTTCTCCCACAAAGTCCCCCAGGAATACTGATGAAATAGCCCCAGTTATGGATAGATGCACTAATTTGCAGGTGCAAAAGTCATAAGGGCCTCACAGCTTCTACCATGCAGCCACCAAAATGCAAAGATGCCACAGTAAACCTTAGGCTAAAATAGTTATCTCTGCACATACTTGTCAGCTTGCTTTCTGCATTTTTTTTTTTCTTGGGGAGCTTTTCCAAGTGTTGGAGAAAATATTGGAAATAAATAATGTAGAAGGTTATAAATCCTTAGATTTATTCCTACCTTGTATTGAAAGCTATGAACTATTGTTTTGTCAGTGAAAAGTTATAAACTGCCCCCTATAAACTGCTAATTAAATAGAAGTCTATGTTCAGCCAACAATATCAGTGTATGTGTGAAAGTAGTTCTTGTCCTACCCCAATGGTCAGTACAGCTCCATCTACCTGGACAGTTAGTTAAAGAAAGCACAGCAAAGCTCTCACACCAGCAGAGCAGTGGCTTCCCCAGCCAAAATTACCGTGGGCAAAATCTTGCCTACACTGACATCAATGTCAGAATTCCCCGTTACCTTTTTAATAAGTTAAGCAAGAGAAACTCAGGCATTAAATATCTGCTTTACTGCAGGATAGTTTCTTTTGAGATGCAACCCAGATACGGGTAAAGTTTTTAGTTACTATTCTGCCAAGATATCAATAGAGATCACATAACTATTCACTTAAAAAAAAAAATCTCCAGAAAATTATATTAAGCTACAGGACCTGCTTTTTGGTTATTCTCACAGTTGGGATTCCATCCACTCTTATACCTCCACTTCATACCTAGAGGCCCGAGAACTGAAATAGAAGCCTTCAGGCTAGGCAAGATCAAATGAGACCAAAAGCAAGTCTATGAGGAAGTATGTGTTTCTTAGAATTACTCTGATGCAACAGTTCTATTATCTAAAGGTGGAGTATGCTGCTGGACAAAGTGATAAAGGAAAGGAGAGGCTGCTGCCTAGGTTTCCTCACTAGGATCCTTTCATATACTTTGGCGACCTGACAAATATGAACATTTGATTTACTAGTGTTGCAGGATTACTAAGAGATGTCATGACTACCTTTTCCCAACATAGACATTCAGCTGCCAAGTTTGTCTCTTTAAGCAACTCTTACGCAGTTGTAATACTTTGTTGCCCAGATGAATTTACTCTCTTTCTTCCCTCGTGACACCTTTCACGCTCTCCCCAAAATGATACCCTATGTTTATATATGATGAATTTTCCAGAACAGTGAGAACAGACTTCTTAGTGCAGCATCATTACCCCTTTGCTTGGCAGAGAAGTAGAAAAGCGCTTGTCTGAACTGGCAACCATCAAGCTTTACAGTCTAACAAGTTCCACTACTATAATGAAAATCCAAAGACCTGGAAACAATATACAGAGCTTCCCTGACTAATTTTATTATGCAGACACACTTAATAGCTCCTGTTACAATCACATTTATAGCAGGAAAACAGTATTGGATTGTGACTATCACACTAAATCGACATGGATTATCAGTCATTAAAAAGGAACAAAATTAGCAGCAAGCAGTAATATTTTACACTTATCAAATCTACAGCTGGTCAAGGTTCATTACAACACTGTGCAATAAAGTCAGGAAGCATTGGCTCATTCTACAGAACATTTAAATCTCTATTGTATTTGTGTAGGATATAATTTCTGATAGCAATAAAGCCTAATAAAAGTTACACCCCGATGAATAAAGTGTTAATAAATTGACCCAAGACATTTAAATGGCTAATTATATTTGAGATAAAGGAGGATTCACTTGTTTCTGTAGATTGTTTGAAGCTSTGCTCTAACCAGCTAACCAACCAACTACAAAATTATTTTATATAAATATATCTCTGTGATATAAAATATTAATATTTCTAGCTGCTTTTTCAATAGATTAATAATTAATCAGAATTTCCTAACACATTTCCTATTCATCAAAAGACTCATACCTCTCTTTAAAATGTCCAAGCTTTGCATAACTTAACTTCAACTATTCCCTAGATTTTATTTTATTTAAAAGTATTTACACCAACTATGCTTAGCTTTTCCATAGGCCCTTTCAGTAATAAAAACAGGTACTTGATTATAAAAGAATAGTACCTATTACAATACTAATAATGGTATTACAAAATGTATGTAAAAAGACAGACCGAACAAGCACACTTAACCAGGTCAGGGTGTTCATGCAGGATAATTACTGTGATGGGCCTCCGAAGATCCTGGGCCCGAGTCTAAAAAGCCATCATCCTTTAAGACCGAATCAAGAGTTACAGTAGACAATACATACTTCCTTCAACTCATTCCTTATACAAAAATACCATATAAATTCAGGAGAGTCTGCCTCATCTCCCACCATCATGTATGTAAATGCTCACATACATCTAAGCCCCACGCCCCAGTCTTTGGGAGGGTTCAGATCCCAGCTCCACAGGTGACACCTGCTTGCACAGGCATCCAGAGAGGTGTGGGGATCAAGAATGAACTATATAGCATTTAGGTCCCAGAAAAATTTATGAACAGAAGTTAATGAGCCATAAGGACCTGGCTGATTCTTGATCTGGTTTACTGCACGACTGCACAAACAAACATGAGGGACAAAAACAATCAGAAGCAGCAGATTCACAGAACAACTTCTTTCGCTAGCATCGATTGCTTAAAGTATTTTCCAAACTACACCATAGAGTTTTGGAAATCTTTGGTGGTTTGCTTCTCCAAACTACATCAGAGACAATAGTTAAAATTGTAACAGGCCTCTGACATGAATGGAATTGCCCAGCAATGTCACTGTTTTTCCAGGTTCTGAGTTCTAGATGCTGGAGGAATAGTGATTTGGGTATGGAAAGTGACTGGGGTGGTACAAAGGGAGACAAAATGACAAAGAACCAGTCTCTTAAAATTTAAAAAAAAAAAAAAAAAGAAAAAAAAAAAAAAAAAAAGACAGGAATTACTAAAATTGACGTGTCAGGGTTTGTCACTGTTTTTCCAGGTTCTGAGTTCTAGATGCTGGAGGAATAGTGATTTGGGTATGGAAAGTGACTGGGGTGGTACAAAGGGAGACAAAATGACAAAGAACCAGTCTCTTAAAATTTAAAAAAAAAAAAAAAAGAAAAGAAAAACAAGAAAAAAGACAGGAATTACTAAAATTGACGTGTCAGGGTTTGTTTTTTTTTTTACCAGTTGGGGGGAATTTTACATGGGAAAGTGAAACAAAAGCATTTTGAAACAGAAAATGTTTTCCACATTGCAAATTGAAAATTTCTAGCCATTGCTCAGTAATCTACTTATTGCTAATATGTACTTAGTCTTTTTGTTCCATTTGGGAGACAGGTGCACAAGTAGCATTCCCTGTGAGATGGGAATTTTCATTTTTGAGCAGCTTAGTCTTATTTTGTATTGGGTTTAGAACTGAAATCTACTACTGCTAACCAGATCACATAACAAAGGAGAGAAGGGGACACGTCCCTCCTTTTTAGTTTTTAGCTCCCTTTTAGCTTTTTAGTTTCTTCTCTAGGATCGCTGAAAGGAGTCCCTTTACCTAGTTGACCCACACATTTTACAGATCAGATTATGTGTAGACAGAATCTCTGCTTGGCTAGACAATCTTTGGATGACTAGAAGACTACTTTAACTAGGACCATATTGGAGACATTGAACTAAGCCACTGCAGTTCGCAACTTATGTCTATCTCCTGTCACGCTTATCTCCCAGCATAAGCTACAAAATTATAAAATGTTCTGGTTTCTGGAACATTATCAAGCTTGAATAATTTTTTATAACTGGTCCCAGGTCAATGAAGCATTTACAAACAGGCAGATGTTCCATTACCATTCTGGGACTTCAGGATATTGCTGAAATCTTCTTTGATTCATTTGTTGCAATCCTATTTTTATAGCAAGATGTCCAGCACTGATAGAGGAGAAACTCATGATTTTAAAAAGGTTACTCTCTTTTCGACTGCCTGTGTTTTCGGAGCTTTTGCATGTTTCCATCAGACAACCATACACCCCTGCACTGTAACAACTGTGTATATGTGTGTGTACTTTTTATAGACATGGTTTTAGCATACCACAAATATCATGGTCGTGACTATGCTCTATGTCATTTGATCTGTTTTGTCAAAGTAGCTGTTCAAATCACAGCTGTTTCCTGAAGTGCCTGCAAAACTCCCCTCCAATGAGACCCACTCTCCTGGGCACTGCATCATCTATGCTAAGCAGAGTGGGCAGTTCTTTTTCTTCCTGTTGCTCCAGCCCAGACTGACAATGCTCAGCCCCAAGGGATGGAGAAGGGGCAACCCCGAAGGTTTCCAGCTTCTCTTCCCTTCTTTCAATTCCCTAGCCCCTAGGATTGAACCAGCTTAAAGTTGAAAGGCACTTCAGGGCACCTTGGGGAACATAAGAAAAAAAATACTAATCACCTATTTTAAAATATTATAGTTAAGTCTTTATACTTTGTGTGACATCATAACTACTAGACATCAAATGAAATCAAAATATTTCAGTCACGTCATAAAAAAATAACTTCATGTGGATTCCTTACTGAGCTGGTAAATTCTCTAGATGTACTGCAGCGGTGTGAAAGCCCATCTTTGTGATTCTGTAATATTTATGTTCTACACACAGTATTAGAATATCATCTGTGTATATACTACATTTTCTAATGCATGGAAAAATCAGCTTATGTCTTTTAGTGGAAGCATTCATATATTGAAGGAAAATGACACTAGGTAAACCCACTAAGACCCAAATGGGGCGCTTACCTAGGGAAAATGCTTTCTTCACTGAAAACCCGTAAAAAACCCCTACACTATTAACCTTGTCAAATTCTGTTAGTAGATACATAAAATCTTTTATTAGTGATCAGGATGAAAAATAGCTGCTAATATTTACCGTCAAAAAATTCTGCATATTTTTAAAAGGTAAACACATAAATCACAGATGGCTAAAGTTTAATTTGTTACATTGCACTTATACAAACATGTAGAAGTATAAAAACTTCACAAAAAGCATAAGGCACTCTAAGCCTAAGTCAACTTACCAGCTAACGATTACAATATCTTGAGTTTCTACGTCATATATTTCTTGTGTAACTAAAGGTTTAAGATCAGGTACAGTAAAGGCAAACATTGTGGAACTATAGTTACTGCTACTGAAACTTTCCTACCTTTTCTACAGTTCAATGCAAAAAGTCTGATTCTACGTTCAAGAGCAAACGCTTATCTTGCTAAGGAAATCACACCGTGTGAAACATCCAATTGATATTACTGTTGTTAAACGGAATTTGAAGTGTCAATAGCTGCAAAACCAGTATTTACTTTTCCCCTTTGATGTTTTTTCAAAATTCTGTACTAAAATCCCAAAAGCCTAAGGATGTTTGTTCTTATTCAAAATGGCTTCAGTCTCATCAATGTGCTACCTTAATTCTTTGCAGGCTCGACTTCCTTCTTAAAAGGTATCTGCATTGTGTGGTTTTGAAATGGATTATCAAGCAGGTGTTAGATTTGAAATGCAGTACAAAGCAGTAAGTAAGCAGCAAGTAAGCTCCCTGGTAACATCCTGTCTGCTGGGAATGCCTCGTCAGGCAGAGGAGTGGGTTCCATGCTGGGACCTGCAGCGATGTCTCAGATTACTCTTCATCGGTGCTGAACACAAATAGTAGATTTTAACATAGTTGCCATTACCGTCTGCGTCTGGACCTCAGTATCCGCCCTCTGTTTTATAGGTGTATAAATCCTTAAGAAAAGGAATTTGGGGAGGTCACTAAGAGGGTTTGGGACTTTCTGAGTTACATATAACTATCTTCTATAGATAGAGTGGAAAAATATTTCCACTTTCCCTCAGGGCATGTAGACATGAAAATTGCACTGTGCCAAGTACCCTGAAGTACCCAGCTCTTGTGGGAAGCCTGGGGGGGTTAGACATCTGTCTTCTCTACCTTTTGGGAAGTATCTCTAACTTCTCCAGCAGTATTAAACTGTTTGACTTATAAACTGCATTACAGATGTTCAATATTATCCAGGTTCATCCCACCTACCCTTTAAGTATCTCTATTTTCTCATAGGAGCCTCTGTAAATAAGCACCATGAGATCTTATCATAATTTGTTTAAAATAYGGAGTCTTTCCCTCTGTTTTCCTTAATCAATGGTAGAGTTCCACAGGTTACTCCACTTTCCTAGTTATTCGGGAAAGGTATACTGTAAAGGTTTATTTTTTTCTGTTACATTGACCTAGCTCAAAACAGCATAATTCTAGGACTACAAACAGCAGTTAAAACTTACAAACGCTTGAACAAGCAACTCATTGAAAGTCACTGGGACTGTTCATAATGTTTGTAAAAAATGGTTGCACAACCTGTCCTTTCTTTATTATGCCATTAATAGCCATCAGACTACAGCAGTAGAGTAAAAAAAATTGGTGTTCTAGAAGCACAACTGTCCTGGTTTTGGCTGGGATAGAGTTAATTTTTTTCCTAGTAGCTGGTATAGTGCTATGTTTTGGATTTAGTATGAGAATATTGTTGATAACACACTGATGTTTTAGTTGTTGCTAAGTAGTGTTTACACTAGTCAAGGACTTTTCAGCTTCCCATGCTCTGCCAGGTGCACAAGCAGCTGGGAGGGAGAATAGCCAGGACAGCTAGCCCATGTGACATCATGCTCAGTATATAAAGCTGGGGGAAGAAGAAGGAAGGGGGGACATTCAGAGTTATGGCGTTTGTCTTCCCAAGTAACCGTTATGCGTGATGGAGCCCTGCTTTCCTGGAGATGGCTGAACACCTGCCTGTCGATGGGAAGTAGTGAATGGATTCCTTATTTTACTTTGCCTATTAAACTGTCTTTATCTCAACCCATGAGTTTTCTCACTTTTACCCTTCCGATTCTCTCCCCCATCCCATCGAGGGGGACTGAGCGAGCGGCTGCGTGGTGCTTGTTTGCCAGCTGGGATTAGACCACAACACATGAACACAAAGGGAGAGTCCCATGAGAAGTAGAGGAATCATCTCTGGGAAGACAGATTAGTTCAGTCCCTGAAAGGCAAAATGCAGTAACATTTATTCAAACAAGACTTTGATCTTTTCAGCTGAAGTGTTGTGAAGTTTTCAATTTTTTTCCTGAATATCAAAGTATTTTCATTACAGCCTGGTTCCCTGAACTTGGAGACTACTGAGAACTCCAGCTTACGAAGACCTTTGGGTACTGGGATTTCAAACCATCCATTTGCACTTAAGTCACTCCCTGGCAAAATCCAGGAGTTCTGCATGCTCAGTTTATCCTTAGCTTTATTTACTTATTTATTGTAGCTAGCTCTTCTCAGCGAGTGTACTACATATCCATACTGAAAATATAAATTAATGATGAATATTTATGGTCTGAATTAACTACCTAGGGGTTTTCTTAAGTAACCATAGAGAGGAAAAAAAGAAAAAAAGAAAAAAGCATCTTCAAAACTATGGCAGCAATACTACATGAAATGCAGAGGGAAGCACAATTAGATGTGAGGAAGCTATTTTCCTCATGGAAAAGCTCCATTTTCTCAATGGAAAAGAGCCAGCCTGAACTTTCTTCAAACTTAACCTGCTCACAAGTGTCTGACTAATCTTCACTGTCTTCTGATGCCACCTTGGCAGAAAGCAGAAATACTTTGTCTCACTGGAAAGCATCTCAATGCAATCTTTAGTCCAATTTTGCATCTGTAAATGGGCTTGCGTAGCTTTTTCTATTTGTTGCGAGTCCATGCCTGTGGACATGCATTCGTGAAGACAAAGGCAGCTGCAGGTGAATGTCAAATGGAAGAAAGGGGCTAGCTGCTAGCTTTAAAAAAGTGTGCTCAAACATGCAGGGAATTTGCATAAATTGTCAAAGAAAAAGCACAGACAGCTCTCAAAACTGAAACCTAACAAAAGGAAAGAGAGTATTTCTTCATGTGGAAATGCTGGTCCACAGTAGAGCGGTCAGCAGGAAGATGGACCATTTATAGAACCAACGTACTGCAGCAAAGCGCATCACAAATTTGTACAGTATTCTTAAGCAAAAATCCTCGGTTGTGGCCAGGTTGAATCGATAACTTGACTGTTGAAAATTGAAAAGAACTTCTTTCCATAGTTTCTTCCTGAAAACTCCTAAAACAATACGGATTAACTTCAGAGAGGGCAGTTTATAGTAACAAAGATCCATGTGTTTTAGTGCTGCACAGCTGTACCATCAGCATCAAGTATGTTCTTCTTAAAAGCAGATATATTACACACAGCACGCTGTATAATGCTATGATGTGTCTTGCTCCATGAACAACAGTAAGAGACACCTAGAACTACTTATAGGCCTTCGAACTGCAGGATGTTAGGGATTGCCATTAAGAATAATTTGATGCCAGCTGGAGCTGAAGACACATGCCTTATTTCTAACTTGCTTCAACTCTGGGGAATCATAAATTGTAGTTAAGAAATATAGAATAGAAAACAAAAAAAGCAGCAACAAACAGATTAGTGGAAAACAAAAGTAAAGGATCACAAATCAGAAAAACACGTAACACCTAAATAGGCAAATACTGGCATCCTGGTGAGGAATAAAATGAGAGCAGATAAAAGAAAGATCATTAATCAAACATGTACCAGCTGGGCAAAAATCTCCTTCAAATTATAATGGAGTTAGAGGAGAAAATAGGTAGGGGACAAAGTTAAGTTTTAAATGGGAAAATGTTTATGCAGATGAACTATTGCAACAGCCAGTTTCCATCAGTTCCACCCATCCCATCTCTCCCATGTTCCATCACATCTTCTTGGGATTCAAACACTAACTTGCACAGATCTGTCATGGATATAATACAGGTGCACACTGTGAGAATATATCAAAGTCTAGTGACAGTTTTGAGAGACATTATTCCTGCAGGTCACTGCTGTGAAATAGAAAAAAAGTTTGGAAATTATTATAATAGTTGCAGAGTATTTGGAATAGCAGAATGTCTAGCTGAGAAGGGGTTATTCTGCATTGGAAAGTTTGCTATTTCTGACACAGCCTTCCAGTAAGGAAGTAAAAGTTGACATTTTCTAGGGCACACACCGTATGGATATTTGCCCTGACGCAGTCTGGCCTCTGGGTATAACTAACAAAACAAAACTATCTAAAAGCATGCATGAGGAAATGACAGAACACTATTAGCACTCCTTACCATGCTACTATGCAAATATTGAAACGAGTTGGAAACATGCACAGTATTTAATCAGCAAGTGTCCAAGTAAAGTAACTGTTCAAATACTTTCTTTCCTAATTAATCTAAACCTCAGTAACAGGAAAATTGTTGCTCAGTGTCTCTTCGGCATCCTTACTTGCAGTTTTCCTTGGGCCTCTGAGCAGGAATCAGACTGTGCAGAGACACAGAGATAGTTTACTGAATTCTCAAGGACAGACCATTCTCCCAGATTAAACAATATTCACTCTCTGTCAAAAGCTCAGCTTCAAAACTGCCAAAGCATGAGGAGAATGAGGTGCTGCTTAGACCTTTCTGTGCATGAGAGGATAAAACGCAAGACTTCTCTGCCTAAAGGAATCCAGATAATGAAATAATCTTTAGTCTTTGTCCCTTCAAGGCACTCTCAACACCTGTTATCCTTGATACTGTCACAGGCAAAAAAGTGTGTGAATTCATCTCAAGGCTGGTAATTATTTCAGCTAATTACTCATTTGGATGTGGGGTGATTACCAATGCTCCTTCAGGTGCAACACTGACCACTTTTATTCTAGCTGATGTTTCACAAAGCAGGATTGTTGCTGTTTCCCCCTTCTCTGTTCTTACAGAAAGATGAAATCCCATGCTATTTAAAATCTGTACTGCAGTGAAACAGCCTGGCCAAGTGGTTAAAACCAAATCTTCAGCAATTCATTTTACAGTCAAACATTACTGACTTCATTCAACCTTATTACATGCAGCAATATCTCAGTGTTCAGTATCTTTCTGGATGAGTATTTTTATTGTAGTCCATTCCCAAACCACCCTTTTCTCAAGCCAGAATCACCTTTACCTCTATAAATATGAACCAGATGCCTAACTAATGTGTTTTAATTTGACTTTTTTCCTCCTAAATCACTGGTGAGTGCAAATCACAAACACTCGTGATGAACAGACAGCAAATACGTGCTGGAATCAGGCATTTTGGTGCAGCTCTAAGGCACAAAATGTGGGAAGTTCAGTTTTATGAGCACAAAGATGCCAAGACAGTGCTTCATCTTTGTAACTTCAAAACTCATTCAGACAAAAACTCCTTTCCAGGCCCTTCTTGGGACCACATGCTAAAACCAGTCCAAGTTGTTTTCTTGGTCTGATGAAGAGCTCAGACTGCTTCTCCCCTACTACAAGCTATGTCTTTCAGTAAGTGCTTTACCTCTATGCAACTAGGCAAATATCGAGCAAATGTTTCTCAGCCTTCAGCCAGGGTGAAAGTATATAGCTATATTTTACTGTGGAGACTGCTCATTTGTCTCAGCTACTGATTTCCAATTTGCAGCAGTTCAGATGAGTTGGCGGTTGTTATACCCACACCCAAATAGAGTTCAGTCCAACCACAGAAGTATTTATGAACACTAACTACTCATTTCTGAAAGGTGGTGTTTGGTACTGGTCTTGAGGGAGGATTTTCTTTTTCCAAGTTCTTAAATTCTGGTGGACGCAACATTGAATCCAGACTCTGAAATGAGTGCTCATGTAAGAGGAAGAGCACAAGAGTTTCCCCAATTATCAGACTCTCCGATACTGTAGGAAAATTCACAGATCCATCCAATGCAACCACAGCGAAAGAGGATCCTCTTCCCTCACCTCACTGCCATGGAACAAGGAATCCTCTCTCTCCCCTCTCTGTGCCAGAGGAGGGCTGTGGAGTCTCCAACTCTAGACATACTCAAAACTTGACTGGACAAGGCCATGAGCAACCCTATCAAGCTCTGAAATCAACCCTGCTTCCAAAGGTTCCTCTCAACTTGAATTATTCTGTGGTCTTTTGTGTTTATTGGAGGTATTGGTATTACTGAAGGTGCACCTGCCTTTTCTTGAGGCATGGGTATAAATAAGCCAGTCAGTTGAAGGTCACAAGCCTCTTTTTCCAAAGTGTAACTGCTGGGGGCAGGAGGGAGTGGGCAGGAATACCCAGGGCCCAGGCAGGGAAACTACTCAACAACCATCTATTATTCAATCGGCACACAGCTAACATTCAATGAAGGAAAGGCAGCAGTAATAGTGGTTCTGCTCAGCTTGAATTTCCATTCATGTGTCTGTACAAACAGCAGCACAGGTCCTTCAGCACTGCTTTTCTTCACAGTAGGCCAAGCTTTTTAAAATTTATATCTTATAAAGAGAAATAAAGGGATAGTATATTCCCCATTTCTGAGAGAAATCTCCTTAAAGATTTGTTCAAAACAATAATCAAAATATTTTTTACTTGGAAAGAACAACTTGGAAATAGGAGAAAACAGATTATTTTTATTTATTTAATTGTCTTTAGTTTTCTAAATGTTAAATTACATAAAAACACAGTACCATAAACCAATCAATTTAATGCACAATATAGCACATTGCTTTGATTTCCTTTTTAATACTCACCACTCAGAGACTGCTTCAGGTTCTTAAATAATTGGGAAGACAACTGTAGCCCCTCAGAATCCAGTGGTCATTAGCAGCTAAAGATTCTAAAGAGCTGCACTGCTCCAAGCAGCAGAGTGGTTTTATACTCCTAAAGAGGCAATTAATACTTCTGTATTGTTTTGTTCTCATCAGTTTGAGAATTGTCTGTGCTTTGGCAGAGGGCATTATTTATGGTCTAGTTTGCTATCAAGCAGGATTCTTTGCCGGCTGATGGATGTCTTCTGACATGTCTCATAGAGAAGGGATACAATATGGGAAAGAGAAAAGTAGCAAATAGTCTGTAGGCTCTAGTTCTGCTCCCCCTAAACTAAAAAAGTGCTTTGAGAGTCACCAATCAGTAGCACATTCCCTCATCATTAGCATCAGTACTACATTCTCYACAGCACCTAGTTTTGCCTGGAAGATAAGTGTACAAGGGTGGGATTCTTTATACTGTATTTAGGCAATTAATATTATATCACCACATATGTCTCTTCAGGACATGATCTAAAAAAATAATCCCTGCTCTCCCCATACTTACAGGTCCCATTCTGACAACACCAGAGGAATTCCTCTTTTTTTCTGCTTACTTTCTACAGTATAGATTCACTGCCATTTGATCCTCTGGCTATTCTTCCCATAATACTCAACACATTCATCTCACTGCTTCTAATGGTTCTGATCTTGTTCTTCATCTGTTAGCTGGTCAAACTGGAGTGAATTGTGGCCACTGCCATCAATATCCCATCCTTTCCTCAGGAAATTCTCTCCAACCTACTAGTGCCTAGAGTATTCCTAGGGACCCTCGATCTCTTCCTTTAATTGTTATCCTTATTCTGGTCCACTTTCTGCTCATCGGCCCCCTGAAGAAGTATCTTGGGACGTACAAAGGAAAGGCCTATTTATTCCTTGCCAGGAAACCTGCTTTCTCTTTTCTGATCTCACAACTACAGCCGTCACAGGCTTTCAGTTCCAGTGCCTTACTCCCCGTTCCTTGCTCTCAATTTTTATTAATCAGCTGTGAGGATTTTCTGGAATCCAATCTCCCAGCAAAAAGCCTGCATTTTCTCTGTATCTCACCTCAGAAACTGTCCCTTTTGTCTTCTTCAGCTAGCAAAGATTTGGTTGGTGTCCTCAGGATTCTTTAACCTGGTCTTTCTTCAGATGTTACCTTACTCTTATTTGGTCAGAGTATTAATCAGATAGTACACTTATCAAAAAAGCTTTGTTTAACAATGAGTAACTTACCATGGTGGACAGCTGAAATGTAAGGGTAAAGGAAAATGGCGGCACCTGTTTATGGAAGATAAGGTAACACCTTCCTTGCACAATATGAAGACAAGGCTAAAGTCAGTCCTATGGGACACCAGGAAGATGGAAGCAAGTGAAAAATGCTAATCTATAGGATGTCTCAAACAGAGAAACAGTCAGTTCTCTGCTCTATAACCAACAGCTTTGTGCTGAAGCACTTCAGCATTGTAGTTCAGCTGGAAATATCCCAGTTTTCAAATTTATATTCTTCACTGACTGAGTGAACTGAGTGACTGAGTTCTTATTACATCAGGTCTACAACTGCATGGTCACAACTCCTTATACATCACACAGAAAGGTGTCAAGCAAAGCATCAACAGGGGATGAGCCAGATGTGGAAAATGCATATGGGTCAACTGAAGATATTCCTCTATGTATTAAAATCTGGAAAGTGTGTATACACGGACACATTTCCCTTAGTTTGCTGAATAAACATAGGAAATTCTGCTTAGGGTTTCTTTTCTGAATAAAAGAAGCCAATCTTAAAGAGAAAAAACCACATCAAAAAACTCATTCTAGATTACTGCACAAGATCTCAAATGAAGACTGTAATATTCAACCTGCTAAATAGTATTCTTTGTGCTATAGGTTTAAAATTATGAGATTTCACAGAACTGCTTTACTGACTTCTAAATTATTACAGTAGCAGAAAAGAACATGAGATCAAGCTGATACATGAAAAATATTTACAGCTTCTGGTATTTGCTTTTACCAAAGAAATTATATGACATGTATAAAAGACCTAATATAAAAGTTATAATCCCATAGTCTCTTGAGATGACCTATAACATGCAGGTGCATGACACCACTCTTATCACATGCTACCTGCAATCAGTTGATTTAGATACACAGAAAATACTGAAGCAATATTGCCTGAATATCTAAAGACAACTTTAAAAAGTAGATATTCTCCATTTCTTGAGCCTAGTGACATGTTCCTTTTCTACCTACAGTGCTGCTCCTCAGAAGCACTCTGCATCCTTTAACATCAATTGAATACGCCCCTCAGGATATTACCTTTAGCATTTAAGTGAAATTTTACTTTTTCTTTCCAGAACTCTTTTCTTGGCTCAGCTTTTCATTGCAAAGGACTCTTTTCTTGGCTCAGCTTTTCATTGCAAAGTCTTACTCCATTTCAACTGCAGTTCAACATTTTCAACTGCAGTTCAACAAAGTGGATGGATGAGAAAAATTTGGGGTTTTAAATACAACAACAATTTTCAGCTTCCTGCTTAAGAATTGTTCATTCCAGTCCAATTGGTTTGAGCCTACAACCCAAACTAAAATCCCAAGCAAGGCACAGGAGGATCTATAGTCCAAATGGCCCCATTCTGCCAGATGAGGAAAGCCAAGAATCATCAGGTGAAAGAAGAATTTAAGAAAAATAACCTAGAAAAACAACCCTAGAAAAAATACCTAGAAATTACCTAGAAAAGAGCTGAAGTGCTCTCTGATACCTGGTGAGAAAGAGCAGCAGCTTACTAAACAGCATTTGTGGGAAGGAGTCTGTCTATGTATTTTGCTGTGGACAGTCTCCATGACAGAGCATCTGCCCCTCCCCGCCCCCCCGCCATGAATTTTGCTATACTACTGGCAGTTTCACTGGAAAGTCTAGAACTAAAGAGAACAGGGAATCAGTGACCTCCAGAGACAACCCTAAGAGACTGTACTGTGACACAAAGCTACACCGCGCATGTTTGTTTATGCTGAAGGCTGGTAAAACTCAAAGAACTGAAGAGATAACTACTGCCCAACAGCTTCCATGAAACCTTTCTTCTGTCCCTTGCAGGAAGTCCTTTCACCTCTGAAGGACACACCACTGTCTCTCCAAGAAGGGCTGACGCAGCAGGTAGTATGGCAAGGCATGAACTACATGCTATTCCATAGCTAAACAGTGGCTTATATCCCTCAAAATTAAAAGGAGTCTTTAAGAGATTTATGAAACTAATAAATTTTTCTCCCCACAAAACAAGAACCTAGGAGTACAAAATAGGTGAAAGCAAAGGTTTCAGCTTCCTTTTAAAATGCACCACTATTCTAAAGGCCAGGTGTGTCTAACCAGGCTTGTTCTCCTAACATGGCAAAAGGCATTCTTGGAATTAGGTGAATTTTCAAATGAGTAAAAATGAGGGGTTTGACCCATTTTTTGGCTCATAAAAGGCTCTCAAAATCTTGAAAGCACAAGACTCCAAAAAGATAATGACAGTCATCTCAAACAGGCCTTTACTTCGGAAGTTGATCCCAGTAACCCACAGTTAAAGGCAACTGTAAACCACTGACAGCCACAGAGCATTGGAACATGAGGACTGTAAGCAAACACCGTAATCTCTTTGCTCATACAGCAAAGTCATAACCATACACTCATGATAACACAGAAATGGTTTAAACAACAGATACTCTACTTTCCTGCTTACACTAGTTCTTACAGAGACACAGAGATATATTGTGATGGTGTTAATATTTCAAAACTGTTTGCACTAACAAGCATAGTAAGATGATTTAAGCAGACATTTTCACAGATTTAATGGGGCTTTTTTTACTCAAACTGTCACACTTTCATAATTCAACTTTCAGCTTGCTGAACTCGGGTACCTTTTTTCTTTTCATGTATCAATACGGTCTTTCTGTCCCTGGATATATCTATTTGTTTCCCTCACCATCTTTCACTTAAATCCCTTTTTCTTTTTCTGACCAGCGTGTAAACAAAAATATTGAGCTGCTGATTGACAACAAGACAATCTGTATTACTTTGCCACCTTTTACGGAATTACTTGAACATGTACAAAAATCTGAGATCATAATTACATAGCAGCAACAGTAAAAGAGGCAGTGCCTGACTTGACTGTATTAATTAGACTAGACAAATAATATTATCTAATTTACTAATATTTTGAAACCAAAGTTTGCTGTTAGTGACTGCCAAACTTGTAATCCAGAAGCAAACTGGCCATTTAAAAACATCTATGTCTTATACCTTTGTAAGCGAGAATACTGAAAAACTCACGCACTGCAACTTGTTAACATGATACACTGGTATTACAGACTGAAAATACTTTGACAGCTTTAATGTGTCCTTTTCCATTGTAATGGCTTGGTGCATAAAAATGAATGTTTTTCTCCAACATGATCCCTCAGCTCCTTACTGAAGATTTCAACTCATTTTATGACACATGATGAAGCACCTTCCTCGTTATAATGTGACAATGGCACTACTGAGCACAACAATTTGAGTCTGAATGTGCCACTGCAAGACAGAAAAAATCTGAAGAGGCAATTCCACCTAGAACTATACAGCAAATGCATAAGAAAGAGGAAGAAGAATGATTAAAGATGCATTAGCACAGTCTGAAAAACAATGCTCTCGACAAAAGAACCCTTGGTACATCTGGTAAAAGGGGAACAGCACAGAGATTAGCTGAGTGAGAAATAGAGGAAGAATTTGAGTCTTTGAAATACTTGAGATGTAAATGTCTCTGTTCGGACAAAGTCAATTTTAAAACAATCTCGCTATAAAATAAATCACTTCTGAAAAGGTTTTTAAGTCTAGGAAAAAACCTTTTCCTAATTAACCAGCTCAAGTATTAAATTTGGCATGTGGAATAACCAAAAATGTATTAAGTATGACCCAGATACTTCTGTTTCAGGTAAATTAACATACAACACATTGAACATCCCCCACACACTACCGCTTTTTTTTTCCCCTACAGTGTGGTTGCTCTGAAAGTTTGCAGTGCAGTTTTGTAACCTGTTCTGAAATTATTTATTGCCTCATACCACCTCACAACACATCACTTCTCCTGCAGCTCATAATGTTTGGTCTCAACTCCTGATCAGAAAAAATCCCAACCACAAAAATCAGCAGCTAGTGAGATTTTGATTCAATCCAGGTCACACCCCTAATAATTAGTGTGTCTTCAGAGAGAAGCAGCTGTTTGGATCTTTTGTTTTGGTATGGACCGATATTGGCTTACAAAGTACCTTTAGAGAGACTGCCCTGAGGAAAATATAAGTAGAGCCATATCTGTATTTGACACATTAAACCCCATATTATTTTTTTTTTCCCCAGTTCTCATGTCCACTATTTTCCAAAAATAAACACCACATTCAATCTCCTCTGCTAAACAGACTAAGGCATTTTCTGTATTGCAAAACTGCAGGAGTACCCGTATGTGGCCTCATAAAAGGACCAATCCTGTAACCTTTATTCATACATTTGACAGGAGCTAACCATCACAATCACTTGTACACTGGTTCCTAACATATTTGCTAACAGCCTTATTACTGTTTGGCAGCCTTCATTTAAGTCTCTGGACTTTCAGAAAGGAGTACATTACTGGCTGCTGAACCAAGTTAACTATTTCTTCACAGTCTTAAAATGAAATTAAGAATTTTCAAAGATTCAAATTGTGAAAGACATCTGCTTTAATAACATATTCTAATGAGTTTCTATAAAGATCTAAAATACAAAATTTTGATAAAAGCACACATTTTAAATCTGATTTGAGGTTTGCAAATTGCCCACATTAAGACATCACTTGCTTTTACACGGTGTATGGACCCTTTAGATCGGTACAAAGCACTCATATACACAAGGGAATCATTCTATTTTAAACAGAACCCCGTATTCTTTCAGCTTTTGTAAACCTGAAAATCTTATTGCCACTCCAAATCTGTACTGTACTTTGCACATAGCCACACTGAGTACCCCCCTCAGTACAGGGAAGCAGAACCATGCAGATTCCCAGCCTGATTCATTAGTAAGTTCTGCATCGTTTACTTGTGTTTTCTACAGAATTAGCTTGCAAAAAGCATGGGAGATTTCAGGAGTGATGAAACACCACAGCTATCCTGGTTCTGCTGCAATGTATGAATGCCTAGCACCCTGGTGTGTCTCACAGGGTTGCATAGCCCAAAGAAGGCAATCTGAACTGATCAAGATATTCCTGAGGGAACTCTTTATTAAATCCTAGCCATTTATAACACTAACTCATTACAAGAAATAATTACCATAGCAACCACTGCACACCATGCATTTGCTAGCACGAACAACAGTGTGTCTTCTTGGGGGAGGAAGTGGGAGGGAAACAAGTCAAAATAAAAACTTCTAGAGAGGTTTAGCATAGTCAGTCACAATTAGATTATGTTTTCCTGTATTTTCTTTTATTTTCATCAAAAGAACGTTTCCTATATTAAGTATACCGTTTCAAACAAGCAGCAAACATTTCAGAATTTGCAAGTACGACGAAGTGTGTCAACATTTCACAAGGCTTTGTACCAAAGCCCTTTGGTGCTTTTACTTAAAATAGCACTTTACATACTCCAATCCATCTGATTTCACTTAGGATGCAAAGGCAAGCTAGGCTGCTAGCTGAAGACTTGAGGAACCTCGCCTTGGTATTTTTTCTTTTCCTCTCTGTATCAGAACTCCTATGTAACTCCCATTTTAACCTAGAGGCTGAAGAGACATTTAGATGCCTAAGTCCCAGTACCTTAGAGGACCCAATCACAGAAAACAAAATGCAATTTCTCATCCATAAAAATGGAAATGGTACTGCCCTAACTGCTTTATTGCAAACATACTACAGACTGTGACATGCTTACATGCTCAAAGCAGTGGAATCACACAACAGCATGATACAGATTGATGCAGAACCAAAAGAGTTGTACAGAAGACAGATTGGGGGAGTTCAGATCTAGACAAGACATCTTCACCAATGTGAAAAACAGAAGTCAAGATAAACTGGTAATAGCTCGGTTGCCTTAAGCTGCCTTAGCCATCATCACCAAAGATCCCTTTATGCTCCTATGGAACTCACTGAGAACTTTTTTTTTTTATTACCCCCCAAGGCCCAAATCTGTTTCCAGTAGCCAGGATTTCAAAGGCTGCAGGACGAACTGTGAAAGGCCAAACTCTAATACCTTGTGAGATATTTAAAGTGTCCAAAGAAACCTAGACAATTCTAGAAAGCCAGTTAAGCTTCCATCTGCTGTTTTTAATGCCTAGTTATCTCAGAATTGGTAACAAGACCCAGGACTTGTGAGGATGATGTTTATCATCTGCACAGAGGAGTGGAACTGCTCAACTGAAGGTTGCCCAGCCAGTTCTAGCACATTCCTATACTTGACAATTATGAGGCTTGCCTAGGAAGAAACGTTGGCAAAATAACTTTGGAGGTTCTGGCCTCTGAAGGCCTGGAAGAGCGTATTTCATCAGGAAGTTCTATAATATCAATTACAGGTTTCAAAGAGCAATAAAGCAAAAGGTTCTGCCCTCTTCTGAGCTCCTCCTACTTGTCAAGCTTTCCCTTCCTTTCTTCAGAGAAAAATCACTATTACTTTACAGGATTAAAAAAAGCAAGAAAGTGAAACCCTGGGGGCTCGGAGACTTGGACTTTAAAGGACTCTGTAATGAACTATTTTATGGTAGTTAGCCACTTTAATCGTGCCTCCTTTCCTCAATAAAAGTTTCCCTGTCTGTACTCTCCAAGTGCTCTCCAATCCTTCTCCAATACAATGCCCAGAGGGTTAGAGTGTGTTCCAGCACTGGAACATTGGCCTGGGCAAAGAGCAAAAACCCTTTACTCTTCTGGTTTATTTTCTTCCAAATGCRTTCCAAGATTACCACCACATTTTAACTCCAGCACCATGCAGAACATGCTTTTGCTAACGATTACAACACGATCTTATTGTATCGCTTTTCAGTCATTAGCCTTCCATTTTCTATCTGGGTTTTTCAGTTAAATTTCACAAACGTAATATTTTTAAAAAACTTTGGATGAAATCCTGGACTTCTTTCATGGCTGTAACTCTCTTTATTTTGGAAAAATAAGCTTGGGATAAAAAGACAGAAATATGGATTTGAGACCCACTCCAATGGTTTGGGCAAAGGGGAGAAAGAAAGGAGAAAATGTCTTACGAGTTTTGATCCTTCTATCTCACTGAAAAAGGAGATGAGATTCCCAGTTAGATGCTATGTGCGCCTACCCAAGTTTGATCATCAGTGCTTTTCTGTAACGGGAAGGAAGGATTCCTGACAGTAGTGGAGGCTGACTGGCCTGGTTCGGCATCTTCCTGACCTCCCCTTCTGAAGTGCTTCGTTTGTACACAATTATAAAGCATGAGCTTTCAAGCATTTCTCACTATTAACAAATGATTAACACTGTGACTATTTGTAAGTCAGTGATAATTTGAGGGGTTGCTATTTTAAAAATGTGTTTCTTTTAAACTCTGTCTTCAGTCCTATTTTGAATTCAACTTTTAGTTTATTATCCCATTAGAATAAGTGCATCAGTTCACACCACTGAAAAGAAGCCATTTCCCTCCAAATGCTGTAAAATAACTGTTTGCATAGAAATAAACACTGAAACTTACAGCAATGTCTTATGCCTCCACAACCCCTTCCTCCCCCCACCTTTGCTTCTTGCCAACTACTAACAATAAATGTAAAAGTAATCCTAGTTTTTATTTGAAGCTATCTCAGCTTTAAAAGAACCTTCCAAAAATGATTGATGCTATGATTAAAACCCATAGGTAACCCCTGAAATCTGCTTTGAATAGCAACAAAAGCCTAACAATATCTTGAGCGCTTGTAGCAAAGAAATCTAATCTCTGAACTCCTAAAGGTCAAGATTTACTGCCTGGTAACATGGCTCAAGTGTAAATGCTCTGTAATGCTACACTAGGTGATTGCTTTGCTCTCTAGACAATGTCAATTTTATCCAAGTAGCGGCAGATGTGTCTAGCATTAAGTCAGAATGGTGTCAAGGGCCCTTCTTGAACACTACCGCTTCTCAGAGAAACTGGTCCTAAAGCCCTAGTCTATTAGGACCATACCCAAAAGACAGACATTTAAAACTTAAAGGAGGCTGGAGAATCAAGGTGCATTAGACCTCTAACGTTTCGCAGTCAGAAAGCCCAGGAGAAGAAATTCTCTTGTGATACAAACGCACATCCTCAAATAGCACAAGCCTCCCTAGCTGCTCCATAACCAGTGCAGCTAAGGTAACTTACACCAGAAAAGTATTTGGCTCCAATTATTCTACTCTCCAAACTTCTTCCTCCTGAATTTCCTCAATAAGGTGCTGCCATGGTGTCGGAGTTCATAGTCTCCTCCCACACAGGGTACCCCTGCATCCCTTGGCTCCTTTACCCAAGCCATTTATGCCCAATACACATGGCAGCTATGAAATCCTACCCTAAAACTACTTTTTGAAACCATTCATCATTGCTCTGACCTCTCCAAGCTACAGAGACACAATAATCAAAGACATCATTAAATTAAATACTACCTATTTTATTATGATATGTTCTATGTCCAAGAATAAGAAGACAGGGAAAGCACATCCCATTTGCAAATAAATAGCTGTAATCAGTCTGCAGAGGATCCAGTGCCCTTTAGTTCTACTTCTGTAAAAGAAGCAACACAAAATGGTTCCAAAAACAACAGTGGAAGTTCCTCACACACTTTCCCATTTCATACTGCCAACACTTGTAGTTGTGTAACAAAGCAGGCTGAACCCTGTTCCTAGCAGAGCTTTTATATGTCTGATGATAGCCCTTCCCACGTCGGTGTTGCAGAGCAGAGCAGTGACTAGCAAGATACCCAGAAGGCCTCAGGAAACACAAAACAGGCATACAGTATTTTTCATGTCTGCAGTGTCTAAAGAATATTCATGGAGAAGCTTAGGACAGCTTGAAGGCTAGCACTGGCTAGCTAAAACCAAGGACAGCATTTCCCAGGAGCCTGAATTTCAACGAAGACTGAAGTGTCCTAGTTAGATGTCAGTCCCTGGGCCTGTAGTTATTTTCTACTTTTTTTTCCCAAATGCTTAACAACTGTATCAGAAGGATTCAACCAAGAGTTCCATTTTACAGGCACATTGTTTTTATGACAGTAGGTGTAAAGTAGAATGCTAATAATAAGCACTTTAAGCCTTTCCCTCTTTCTACTGCTTTCCAAAATCATTTCTCTAAGGATTTATCTAGCACCCACCTTATTCTGCTGTACTAGAGCCAGGCTTTTATTGATCACAAGCATTGCTAAAACCACTCCAATTTCTCAGCACCAGGAGACAGAGATGAACACATTATTCTAGGGATCATTGAGCACCAAGTCTCCAAGAAGAAAAAGAATAACAAAAAATGCATAGAGTCAATTTTGAGGAGAAGGCAAAACAGAAAACCAAGATCAAAGTTAATTCCTTCACCGCGTTGTGCACCCACCATTCTCACTGCCCAGTACAAAGTGCACTTGCTGATTGCACTGTGTACCACAGCCAGATGATTTCAGCACTCCACTGAGTGTTGCAATACAAGCAGAAAAGCAATATAA
Organism: Phoebastria nigripes; assembly: GCA_035582835.1. Lineage (NCBI taxonomy): Eukaryota > Metazoa > Chordata > Aves > Procellariiformes > Diomedeidae > Phoebastria > Phoebastria nigripes. Next base: position 163,370 of record JAYKAV010000007.1, read on the forward strand.
CCAATGTAATAGGATAGGTGGCAAAGCAGGAAGCCAGGTGAATTCAGAGAAGAGAAATGTCTGAAGGGGTCAAACCACGGGTCAGTCAGTCAAGTGGCCCAGTGTAGCTCTGTGTCTCTAGCTAAACCAGCATGCTCGGGAAATCAGGTATACATGCTAATAGTATAGGCAGAGCCTCCAGACACAAATGATCAAACTGCTCCAGGGAAGGATGACTTTTAGCTGCTGGAACACATACCAGTGAATTTGGTCTTCCTTGCATTTCAAAACAGGTCAGTGAAGATAAAGAGGGAAAGCAGGTATGATTCTCAGATGTTGCTGAGAACAAGTTTTCCTTCCATGCCTTGATGTGGACAGATGATTATACTTGCAGAAGAGATGATAGTAAATGCCTGCACCTGGGTTGAATAACACAGAAACAAATTGGCTGCCAAAACAGAACTTAGCCTGTTGAGTAGGAATTTGAGTGGCATATTCTCTGCTTATTACAGAGATTAAGTTGCCCTGGATAACTTGAGTTTTTCATTTTTCCTCCAAGAATATTTAGAGAACGTTTTCAAAGGATTCATACATGATTAATAAATATTTTGACAGCTGTATAATTACACAATATGTAGTCCAACGAATCATTTAGCCCATCTCTTATTTCACTCAGCTGAGAATTCTTTGAACTTCACCATAACACATAGTTTCCCGGATGGGGCTCCTTTGTGCCACAATTCCTGTCTGGGGTGCTTTGTGCTGACTTAGCATATACACACTTCACATCTGTAACATATTTAAGATATCTAGTAGGCTTTTACACACCAGTTATACATGAAATTCAGTATTACAGTGACTGAGGTCTTTACAGAAACATTGTTTCTGCAAGTCTGATGCTTGTATTTCAGGCTTCCCCAAGAGCAGAAAATATTCTCTCTCTCAAATTAAACTTTCCATGGAGGGCTTACTGCCCTCAGCCTTCTGAAAAAGCTCTGACAGAATCAGACTCTGTTTATGTGCAGAAGTCATACTGGGGTAACTAAAAAGATCAATGTAAAATCCTAGTGCAAACAACAGAGTATAAAATTAATTACATTGGCTGAGTTTCTGGCTTTAAATCATACGAGTAATTTCACCAGTGCTACTAGAGTAGGCATTCCTGCCAGACCTCACTGTGAGCTTACTCACCTATATCATTTGAAGTAATCCTTTTTAAGTCTTATTTATGGATGCGTGAAAAGCACGATGCCAAACRGCCTCATGCTGGGCATGCCATCATTAAGCTCTGAATGGCAGCAAATGTAATTTAACTTCTCTGAACAGCATCATTTGGAATAGGCCCAGGAAAACCTAGTATAAAACTAATTTCTAGCAGCATCAGATATGTAAGTATTTACAGAGCTCTTTGTAAACACMCTGCAATTAAAAACATTTAATAGAGAGCAAACCCACTTTACCATATGGCAAATCATCTTCAGTTAAGGCAAGAGAGCCTTAGTGTCTGACAAAGAGGGCAAGGGAGACAGACTGTAAATTCCAAAGACCTGACAGAGAAGGGGCCCCCAAAATAGCTTTCCTATGTTGGAATTACGACAACGACATAGAAAAAGTAGCCCTAGGCCTCAAATCTTTGCCATGGGATACAAAGACACCTGTAAAAATCGCTGTGTAGGACCAACATACCTTACATGAAAAATAATTGCTTCAAGCAGCAGGAAGTATGAGGTGCAGCATTATCCCAGGACATCACAGCCTGTTAGCGCTGTCAAGAACTGCATCAGGAGATTAATCTCCATCTATGCAAGGCTTTCTATTGAGTTAAAATTTCACATGCAAAGTCAGTATGGAGGGGAAGGGCTAACAGTGGAATGGAAAATATAGCTGATCCCTGGAGCAAAACTCCTGGAATCCTCCTTCAGGATCCATTTGGTACAAGGTGAAGAAAAGGGGACTCAGCAGATTTAACTGAACTCTTGAAATTGCTCGGAAATACAGATTTTTCCAAACAAAGCATATATTTTGTTTTTTTTAAAGATAGAAATGTGATATGGTGGCTTAAAGAAAAGAAATATTCCTCTTCCTTTGTTACCAAGTTGTTTGCTGGAGTCCTGCCTGCAGAGCCCCCCAGGTGACCCTAACTTTTCAAATTAGGCCTCATGGAAGTTAAATACAGAAAAGGTTTTCAGGGAGGTGAGATACTTATCATTCCCTGAAAACTGCTAATGAACAGAAATATCTAGAATGATAGTAATCGTACATCCTTCATTCCCACAATACAAGGCAGCTCATGAACCAGGGTAACTGCACCTCCAGCTGCCCAGTGCCGGAATAGCTCTCACTCTGTGCAATGGAAAGCAAACGTCTGCTGCACAGGAAGATACCGTCAAGAGTAACAAACGATACAGTCAAGCTCTGGAACTCCCTGCGGCAAAAATTCAGATGATGACCTCGATAAGATTCAAGTATGGACTGACAATGCAGATGGGGAAAGTACTGTAAAATGCAACAGAGAGAACAACAACAAGAACCAGTCTCCTTGGCACAGGCAGCTCATAAGACAACGAAGGAAGAAGCTGCCCCACTTCATGCAAATGCCAGCCCGCTATCACGGAATTTTTGCATCGGCAGGGAAGCACATCTGAACAGACTCTGTACAAGGCTTGGCACAGCAAAGAAAATACCTCCAGAAGCCCAGTTTAGAATCTGCAGTGATCCTGGTGATCAGAGGTGTCTGTACAGAGTCCATTTTTTACATAGCTTTTACAGGATGTCAGACACTAGAGTTGTCAAATGGCTCAGAAACACCTGAGTAGTCTTCAGTGGGTTAAATGCTTTCATAACAGGTCAAAGTTGAGTGACATTTTTAAGCTTCAATTTGTCTTAAGTGAACCAATATGCAAAACTAATGAGATCATAAATTTTTCCTCCAGTTAATGTGCTAGGTGGAGGATGGAGAGCAGGGAGAGGCAGGAAGATGAGAGGCTGCCCAAACTCATGAACTTGATTAAACTAATTTAATCTGCAACAAAGAATAAGACCCATAAAAGCAGAGACATTATTCACTGGGATATGATATTCACACAGAGGATGGCTTCAGCTGCTCTGCCTGCCCAGGATTCAGACTAACCTAGCCCTTTTAAAGTTACAGGAAGAAACTAAAACACAAGGTTGTTCAACAAGAAAGCCACATGGGTTTACAGTTTTTTTATTTTTTTTAAGGTTCAGAACAATAATGTGCTCCTGTCACAACCCAAGAACTGTAATTTTCTCAATATTTCATTTTTTTAAAACCATAGGGATGGTCTAGCAATGGCTGTAACTGCATGAAGTCTGACAAGTTACACATGCATATGTCAACTGAATTGCTACTCCTACAACTACAGCAAATATAAAATATAGAAAGCATCATCCTGCATTAAAGCAACGTAATCTCATACCTTATATCTATTAGCAGATACCATGCATCAACAGATACAGAGGAAGACTGAAGAAACAGCAGGTAGATATGGAAGAAACCCATTCAGAGAGCAATGCTTCAGCTTACCGTATTAGTTACCGTCATCACATATACTGAAGCATGAGACTATCTCTCTGCCAAAATTCTTGGGGTTTTTATTTTTTTAATCCTTACAACTCTCATTTGAGATTAATCTGATTGGCACTTTCTAACCAGAAGGCATTGTTTTGGTTATATATACATACACACACACCAATCTACCAAAATTAAACCTACGCACATTAAATTGCTTATTTTGAAATTTTTTTTTTTTAAAATGTACCTTATCTTAGCAAAAAACTAGCTACTTGTAAACTAACTGCTTATTTCAAAATTCAAGTTCATTACATTAGCAAACAGTTGTGAAAATCAAAATTATATATAATTAGATTTTTTTGTAAACTAAATTCCTACTTCCTTTTGCTTGAATTTGAGAGTTGATCATAAACATGTCAAATGTATATGGACTCAAAACTGGATAGCAGGAATATTATTTAATCTAAACTTATGAGCATTGCTACAGTAAGCCTAAATCTTGTCATGTTTGTGACAAGGCTGTATGTCCCTCCAGCATCAAAATTGTGCCTTGTTTTCAGGGCAGAAGTACCAAGCACTACCACAAGACTCAAAGCCTGACAGCATAGGGAATAAACTGGCTTTGCTCAAGGTATATTGCAGCTGCTGAGACAGGCATACGCAGACTTTTAATGATCTATCTGCCTTGTTCTTTAGCTTGGATACTCAACAGCCCCTAGAAGTGTCCAGGCTGGGACTTACTTTACCTGTTCAGGAGTTTCTCCAGTCTGACCAGCCATGGGATAGAATATATCTTAAGCATGGTGTAATCCTGGTGTTATTCATATGGTACCTGGGGAAGATGATCAGTTTGTGGGTTCATCAGGACTTCAGACATGTGTAAGATAAATACAAGATGAACAAATTCCATGTTTGTTTGAAAGTTAATCCAGTTTCCTCAAATACTCCAGTATGGGCTCATGCCCATTAATGTGGAAACAGGCATGTTTACTCACTGCAACATCTTCTTTTTGCACTTTTTCCTTAGGGACAGCCAAGGTAACAAGTCAAAAGGAAGCTGGAATTCCCAACCAGCCTGAATTGAATACTTAGATCTGTAAGTCTGATCACGAGAATTGCTTTTCTGAATCCCCTTCAGCAGATTTATAAAACTTCCTATGTTTCTTATATTTCCTTACTAATTTCTTATTTCCTTTTCACAGTTCAGGACTGGAAGAGCATTATGCAGCACTCCCTTTATCTGCTGCTTCTTTCCTTGTTAATACTGGTTTGGGTTTCCTTCCATGACAAGGTTTGTGTGCCTCAAATTCATAATAAAGACAGAGAAAGGAAAGTCCACTAGCTGGCATGCAACCTCAGAGCACAGGAAACCAGATCAGTCCCAGATTCTTTCATAAATTCTGGTAAATTGGATACGGCAAGATTCTCAAAATCTAAGCTCCAGCCTTTGTGTCTCAGCTCCTCCTTTTTCTTTGAAAAAACACAGCATTTCCCTTTTTTTATAGTGGGGTTGGTTTTCTGAGGATTACATTGAAGAGTGTGAGGTCCTCAGCCTTTAGCAATGTGGGCAAAGTACTTAAGAGACAAAGTTAAAACGATAAGACCTTGCAGGGGGTAAAGCTAGAATATATACACTGCTAGTTGACAAATGATACTTGTTAGCCTTCACTTCCCCCATCACCCAACACATATGATTTCACATTCTTCACATTGACCCAAATCTTACCTTAAACATACCTTTTCCCTGATAATGCCTAAATTCTTACATTGCCCACCTGCAAATCATTTATTTGCTTTGTGCTGTGCACCACTGGCTATTAAGGATTGAAAGGAGACCAACCTATTTCTCTTATATCCTTGGATTTGAATCACAAAAGTGTTATAACTCCCAGCATGCGATCACAACTGAAATGAGCTAGTCCTTAATTAAACAGAGGTTGAAGCTCATTGTTTAATTAAACAGATGTAAGTGCCTAATCATTCAACTATTCCAAGCATACGCTGCATATCATTTAATCTCACCACCCACACGATGAAGGCACAGCTCTAAGACTTCACTGCAATCAAACTATTTCAAATAAGCCGGCCTATGCTTTTAATAGAAGAATTTTTCCGATGACTGGATAAGCAGGTAAAAGAAGAGTGAATGTGAATTTATTACGAGAGCTGTTTCCAGTAAAGTGTGTGTGAAATGAGAATCTCTGTATGGAACAGGAAATGGCCTTGCAGCACACCCACACCTCTTGCTTTTTCTGACATACAGAGGGCCACGCTATGAAAGGCTTTATAACACCATGTATGCCTTTCAAACAACACTCCTGTAATGTGTAGGATACTGCATAGATCCTTGTTTGGGCAAAGAGGGTAAATTTTACTTAGAACACTTTAAGAAAGCCTGAGCTGTATGTTCATACATACAGTCAACAATTCAAAGATCTATGAGGTGAACCTACCTGCAATGCTTTACAGACTCTTAGATGTTCAAAGCAAGATGCCTGACATCAGAGGCAGCAAATACTTTTCTATATATCTTTTTTGTGTAGCAGTCATAAGATAGCTACTTTCTGGAGCCAAAGAGTTTATCTGAAAGGACTTTGATGCGTGAAGGGAAAATAAAGACAGCAGTCAGCTTTTTACCCATACCTGACAGATCCAATTGTTTACGAGGAGAGCAGGGGGAAAGAGACTGACAGATTTCTCCAGATTCCTCAAGCCACCTGGCAAAAACAGGATGGATCCCAGCACAGATTAAAAAACGTGGACAGAGAGTCTGAATTATAGTATTTAGCAGTGAAAGGAGCGTAAGACATGGGAAGAGATGCTGTAGGTGCACTTCCATGTTTGACAGGATAGTCACCACAGAAGGACCCTGCTGACTTTCTGCCTCCAACCACTTGTTTCCATACCTTGTGCCAGTGGCCACTGTCCTCTTAGACTGCACTACAGCATACACTGAAGGTGGCAGTGTGACAGAAAGAGTAGCCCCTTGTCTCCCTCATCCAGTGATTTCAATGTTAAACCTGTGTTGCCAGCTGATATCCCAGCACAAGAGCATTTGTTAGCTGGATCAGGAGAAGGTTTGGCTGAAAATAACTCCCTCACCCAAAAATAAAGGTCCCTGGCCTTGTCTGCAGAAATGCCTACACCAGTAAAGCACAGGGAAGGTGTGAAGATGAGGAAGGTGTTGGGGATTGGTCTGGTTTCTTGTTTTTGTAAGATACATCCATGCAGACTTAAGAATGCACATCAAATTATGGACTCAGTTTTGTCCATTCCACTGCTTGTATGCTGCAGTTACACAATAAAAAAGATATTTTTATTGTTATTATTATTTTAAACAACAGTTAATTTTAAGTGATTTAAAAGAAAAGTGTACAGTCAAGTTAATTTCTGCAATGTGGTTCAGAAGACAGAGGAGATAGCAGCCTCACCATAGCAGGAACAAGAGGCAAGAGTCGGAGAGCAAGAACTTCTCAGATGAGCTTTACCAGAGGCTTCATAATGCAGAATTGCCTGTGCCTACCACAGACTAACACCTTGACCTGAAGACTCAGGTACTTGCGGCCAGAGAAACTTTGTTTAGTTTTTAAAATGAGATAAACATGTGTGGACTGTTTGCTGTTTTCTTGCAGGGGAGGCTGGATCATACCTTTTCAAGGGAATAGAAGTCACTTACTTAGCAAGTATCAAGCTAGCAGTCTAACATACAGCCTGGTGGTGCTTAGACAATCCAGTAGCGAGCAAAGCACACAATCCTACATAGAAGAGAATGGGCAGGGATTAATCACACCAGGAAGGAGTGGGTCCTTTTTGCTCTTATTGCTCAGCTAAGCAGTCCAGGCTTTAGCCCTTACAAACGTCTACAAATTGTCAGAACTTTTACAGATACCCAGCTATGAAGCTGATTACTGAAAAAGCACAAGACACACTTGCAGCAATTGGTTTTCTGAAACCACACATCAGGTGGGAAATAAAAACATGGGAACTGTTACAGGGGGGAGAAGCAAAGACATCTGGAAATTAATTGTTCTAGCTCAGCTTTTCTGTTCCTCATGACAGCAAGGTTACACTTGCTGGCATGAGTCTCTCCACAACAGTTCAAATTATTTTGAATAGGTTTCAAAGTGAATACCACAATGCAATCATACTGGTTTTCCCCATATGTATAGCCTTCATAGGGAAAAAAAAATGTACCAGTTAAGAATTATTCCACAATGGTAAATTTACAGTGGTTTTGTTGGGGTTTTTGCAAACCGTAAAGTAAAAAGAAAAAGAGAAATTTAAACTTCACATCAGCCACTGCTAACAAATTACCTTGTGCTGTCAGTAATGTTACAATGTGACAGGATTCCTGTTGTTAAACTTGATGATCAGCAGCATGGCAAAGGAACACGTCGTAACAACCAGTGAACTTTCCACAAAGACAGTTTGCTTCCCATAGATCTCCATACATAACCTTTACTGGTCTCAGTAGGATCATTAGATCCATTAGACTGTGGACTCAGCACTGCTTTAGCTCTTAAGTTAATACAACTGAGACTTTTTTTTTTTTTACTTTCCTATTGGGAAGTAGCATGTGCAATTTTAGTGATTTCTTAGATCATTCCGTAAGTAAATCAAATATTCTTTCAAGCCTAGTTATCAAAATTGTGTCCTTTGATACTACATCTTCCATCAAACTGCAGTAATCCAGATCAACACATTTTAAACCTCCACTATCTCTCCTAATATCATTCTAGCAGATAGAGTAATTAAATTTGTACTTTTTTTTTAAAGTCCTACTCAATAAATCTGAATAAATTAACAACGCATTACTAAGGCTGCTACATTAAATTTGCATAGTGCATTTAATGAATATGCAACTGCAAGTGAAAAGGTCTGCTACTGTGAACCTTCCACATTAGCATAACTACTTCCAGCATGTTTCTTAAATAATGCACTCATTTGCACATCACTGACTTGGCTAATTCTGACTTCAGTCAGGGTAGCCTTGTAATTAAGACTCTTGCTTTAATTTTTAATGAAGTTTATGTTACATCAATCCTGACAGTAATGAGGGGACATGGAAACAAAAAGGCTGCTAATAATTAAATTCACAAACCAGTTTGAGGGATAATAATTCCTGAGGAGAAATTACATGACTAATTATTAATTAAATATTCATACTATTGCAGGGCCATCTCCCTTAACTGCTCCTTCTTGTTGGTAATAATGCTGAAATGTGGATGCCTTCCTGCAACCATTCTGATTTTAAGGTCTTTGGTTAATTTTAGTGCGCCATTAATCAATATGACACAAAAAATAAAATTGCTTTAATTGGTATCATTTTATTGTTTCTAAATATTACTACAGTTGGTTTAGTTGTGTAGAATTAATCTAGTTAGCCGGTGCCTATTTTATGGGAACATAAATCCAGTTTATATCCATAAACTTCTAATGGCAGGACAACTTGACCTTTTTTTGTAACATTACTGTTTACAGATAATTACACCAACTCTTTAAAAGGTTGTTTAATAGCTTTGCATTCATCATAGTAAAATGAAAAACATGCAATATTATTTAACTCCAGACTATTCTAAGAAGGTCTCCAAGACCCTAATTTACCCCTGCTGAAAAGTAAGCAATATTAATTTGTGTGTTTTTAAGAAATCTGTGAGAACTTTTCCTCAAATGCATACAAACAGATTGAAAGTGTTTGTGTATGGATCTCTACTCATCTTTTACACAATTTAGATTACATATATACCAAAAATAACAGCACTGCAATGACATCTTTCACAGAAAGAAAGATGTCAGTGTGTGGTTTTCTGTATGACACAGGTCTTTGAAATGACAGTTTTCCAATCTCTTGTACACAAATACCATAAATTCACAGAGGAATTAGCCTGATTAATCCTAATTTATGTCGACATTTATATCAGCCAGGATTCTGCCTACTGAAAGTGTCATAATAAACCTTTAGGATTACATGTTTATTAAAAGAAGTCCAGTTTGTAGGAAAGTTTAGCAAGAGGAAAGAAATTATTTAAATTAAGCTTATTAGTCACCAAACTCGGTCGCGCTATGAATTTGTTTCAAAATTTATGTTAGTGCTTTAAAGAGAGAATATTTTGCATAGCATAAAATTTGATTCTCAAATTATTAAAAAGACATAACGCATGTCCTTTTATCCTGAAGGGGCATTTGGAAATTCTGAACCAGGGCAAACATTTCATTTTTCTAATAATTCAAACCAGTTGATTCATCAAAGTGAAACAAGTCCATCACCATACATGGGGCAATGATTCCCTTTAGCTAGTGCTTGTCACATTACTACAATCTGACAGGTTTGTAGGGCATTATTACTAGGTCTGATTTGTACCACTCTATCCCTTTTACTAAATCTTAAAAATCTTTTTAACTTTTCTTTTTTCTCTACTCTCTTAAACTAACACCTGAAGGCAATTTAAATACACCACTCCATAATGAAATACCACTTTCATTCTCTCTAGAATTAAGATGTCGTTATCAGCCATCTGTTCCTGGTCCTGCTCTATATTTCTTCCATCAAAGAAATAATTCCAGGCATGAAACACCTCATTGGAGCAACAACCACCTGAAACCTCCAGAGTGCTGCATTACAAGGGTGGGCCTGGCTTGCAGGGGGAACAGCAATTGAAGAAGCTTTTTCAGATAACTTGGTGTCACTGTATGCAGCAGGTGAAGAGACATCCTCCTTTCTCTTTCTTCCCTCCTCCCCCTTTCTAGAAGCAGTATCTCTTCATTGCTCTACCTGTGCTCCCTAAAGTACAATATCTGGTATACAGGACAGAAGGCATCTGAAGTGTTCTCAGGTTAAGGATCAAAGTATCAGTTTAAGGGCCAAAGATATAGGGCCCATACTGAAGCATCTCGATGAAGTTCAGTGGATGCTGAACTAGGATTTGATGCTAGCAGTCAGAAAAGCACAACTCCAGCTGTGCTACTCTGAACATCACCAGCAGTTTTACACACACACACACACACACACACACACACACACACACACAAGCTGTAGCAACAGCACACAGGCTTTGATTCTTAACCACATTTCCACAAGTTATGCAGAGCTTGTTGTGATCAGGATTTCAAGGGGGGGGGGGGGGGGGGGGGGGGGGGGCGAAGAAGGAGGGGGGAAGAGGGAAATACAGGATGTTATTGCAGGGTCCATAGATGACTACCCAAGTGGGACTCTTCCCTCGGAAGTTAACTACCAGGCAGCATATGACCGGAGGCATTAGGCCTCCAATGTTTTCACTGGGAATTTTTCAGGCAGATGCCTGAGTGCTTATACTGTGTGAGCATACACAGCAAAATCGGATGCACCTGCCTTACAAAATGCATCAGATCTACTTGTCTATTTAGATGATCTGTACCTAGGCAGTAAGATGTGCTATGTCCCCCACCACAGTAGGTATAATACAGGGCATGAATGAAGCAATGCTTGTATGGTGGATCTGATGCAGTAGACACACCAGACTATGCATACTTGCTAGATGTCCAGTCCAGGACATTGCAGAACCTAGTCTGAATTATACTGTTGTCCTAGCTGGATATAAAGACGTCTAGAAATCCTAAAATAAAATGTTCAAATTCCTTAAATTCTACCAGCGTAAGATTTCCAGGAAGGAAAACAGGGTTTGTCTGGGAAAACCTGGCTGAAAGCCAGTCCTATTAAATAATACCCACTAGATTAAACTAAAACCAAACTTACTGGAAAGTTAAATTAACTTCTTGTTTTCTCTCAGATGTGTTGGCATTTTGCGCATATTTTCACTTCCCTTGCTCTGCAAGTTACACTGCAGAGTAGTGCCTCCCTATTATAGCTAATGTTGCCCACCTAACGTTTATTTTCAGTTTTGGGAAATTTCCTGACCTTTTGGCTATATTGGTATACCCATTTAATGATTCCCAGTCCCCATTTTTCCATGAAATTGCTGATGATGGCTAGCATCATTGCTGAATTTTACTCGTCTTCAGACGCAAACATCATAAAAAAAAAAGTTAATGGAACATTAGAAACTACCCCATCGAAGTCTAAAGTTATGATAAAGGAGAACGGGTGAGCACTTACAGCTATTGTATTCAAAAGGACAGACCTGGGAATTATTTACCAGTGTGCCTTGCTTTACTGCTTAAGAAATATGGCAACAGATAGGCACCAGAAGATAACAGAGTAATGGTAATACCAATTTGACACGATTTGCTTTTCACAAATCTAACATCCTTCTGCAACAGGATAATCAGTCTTGTGGGTAGAGGAAAGGCAGTGGATGTCTTAAGTCTTGACTTTGGTAAGGTATCTCATCTCTTACGGCATTCTCATCAGTGAAACAGAAAAAATATCCATTGCAGTGTGAACTCAAAAATGGGTAGAAAACCACCTTAGAGAGCAATTACTAGTGTTCCAGTGTCAAACTGGGAAGTTGTCAGATTGGGTTCTGCATGGTTCGATCCTGCATTAGTATTAATTGGTACTTTCACTACCRACCTGAAGGACAGAAAACAGTATGCCTATAAATCTATTGCAAGGTGGGAAGTATTATGAATATTCTCAAGGACAAGAATAGAATTCAAAGTAATCTTGCCAGATGAGGAAGATGTAGACTAAATGGAGATAAGCCCAGAGGAAGACAACCAGAGAGAACATAACATTAGAGCAAGCAAGTCCCATTAGGGAAAACTGAAGAAATTGGGGCTGTGTTTGTCCCATAGAAGAGATAGGAGAGATATAAAGGCTGCTACTAAGGAAATGATTTTTCCCCACATCCATGATGATGGTAAGAAGAAAAAGTAGTAATGTACTTAAGCAGGAAAGTTAAATATTAGCATTAGCACTGAAATACGTTGTGGCATCCTAATCATCTAGGTTTAAGAACAGTGTAGACAAAAGTCAGTCAGGAATGACTTCTGTATTGCTGATCCAGATTTAGGAGAGAAGACAGACTACATGACAAGCTCTTGGGATTATTCCAGACCTGATTCTAGAATTAATTCAATTTTATGCAAAAGCTGTGGTAGTGTACATACCTGTATATTACATGTACAAAGGAATCAGTGTGACTAAATAACTATTAGTGGAAACTTGAGGTCAGTTTTTGGGATTCAGAGAAATTACAGTGTTTGAATGAGACATTCAGCTCTTTAAGAAGATAAAATTATAGGTGCTGAGTAGAAGAATGTAGGTCATCCCCATCAGACATGGAAGTGAAAAGGATGTGAAGTGAATTGGAATCAAAGGAAGGGACTGAGGGGGGCTAGGAAGCAAAAGCTTCCTTGTGAACAGGACACAAAGAGGGCTAAGGATTGCTTGGTTTCTCCATTCCTTCTCCTTTTTGTTCTGTTTCCCTCACAAAGTGCACCTCTTACTGAGTTGAAGAGAAAGTAAAATTCCGAGAAGCTCCCATCTTGCATTCTTGAAGCTCAGGTGTAGGCTCCAGTGGCTCAGTCCTCCCTGTGGTAGAAACCATTACTGTGCAGGCACAGATACACATCTTTAAAAATCCAGTCTTGAACTACGCACTGTAGCTTAGGTTTCCAAGCCTTGGAGTCTGGCCTCTTTCCTGAGTTTGCCAACAGAATAGTGACTGAGATGGTATTGTTGAGATTTAACAGCACGTCTACCCCCCGCCCCACCCCAGGTCATAAGGTAACAACATTTCTGCAGCATTTAATTGGAAAATATTTGAGCCACATCTGAAAAGCCCTGAGCCAATTAATCTAAGCCACATTTCCTGACAATGCTTATTTTAGTTATTACTGTAGTCTACCGTGGTAAAAGCACTGAGAGGTAAACTAAACTCAATTGCTTGGCACTAGTACGCAAAGTATGTCAACAAATATAGCTGGGTCCAGGTGAGGCTTTGAATTTACAGTTTGAGTTTGGAATTGCAATTATTCAAACTCTAGTAAACAGGGAAAAAACTGCCATTTCTACTTTGGGACTATTGTACAAATTTCAAAGTATATGCTAATTCCCAGCAGGAACAAAATACATAAGTTTTCAAATATTCTTGTGAATTTTTTTTTTAAACAGGTTTGGCTCAAAGTATTTTGCTTAATTAATGTAAAAAGGAATGTTTCAACTGACACGTCATTCTCCAGCTTATATTTTGTTTACATGAAAGGAAATATTTTTAAATAAGAAAACTTAAACATTTCATTTTGACAAGGTTTGGGGTTTGGTTTGTTTTTTAATTAGAGCTCTTTTCTCCCAAGAATACCCTCATCAAAAAGAACACACTTTTCGAGAAAACGTTTCCACAAAAGTATCTTCCAACATACTGAACAATTACCAGGAGTTTTTTACTACCCTGCACTAAGATTACTAATACTTTATTTTGCACAAAAAATACTGTAACTGAAATCTAGACTTAATTTCATAATGAATTCGTTCTTAGATTTGGAGCCACAATGAGTTCTCCCAGTGTGAGAAGATACTGGCCTGATCCTATGTGAAAGAACACCAAGAATTAAGACTGCAGATATGATCCTCTAAAAACTCTTTGCCAAGTGAATAATTATTTTATTGTATTTCTTTTAAACAACAATTCAATAAGAATGATAGGCTGAAAATATTTTAGTAGCAGGATGTTTTTTAAATTGGAAGATAGTCCCTAACCAGCTGTTTTTATGCTCCAGTCGCCAGTGAGCAGTTCCCCAGACAGCGCAGAAGGGCTGATTCCACTTCCGATCTTAATAAAGGGGCTGCTGATTCGTATTTACAAGAAGTGAGTAATGAACATGATGACCAGGATTAGAGGGGCCCTGCCTCCAGCCAGGTGGAGGAAAGGGACAACCGGGTTTACTGGACTATGTGGATTCGGTGGCCTGGCACATCAGACCCACAGGAGTATAAGGCTCTCGTAGACACC
>JAYKAV010000007.1:180930-253053 GCA_035582835.1 Phoebastria nigripes
AGTCCCTGTAGTGCACATTAAAAATATGCTGGGGAAGACAGTCTGGGTTAGTCCTGCCTCAGGCAAGGGAAAACCCATTCATGAGATTGCTTTTGCTCAAGGACCTGGGTGCACTTGGTGGGTAATGCGAAAGGATGGGGAAGTCCAATGTGTACCTCAAGGGGATTTGATTTTGGGTGAAAATAGCCAATGAACTGAATTGTATGATGTTAATTGCTATATGATACTGTATGTTATCACTTCTATGGTTGCTATATGTCATATCAACGATATTGCAGTAAGAATCACCCAGATTAATGAAGAAGGAACTCTGATGAAACCGAGCAAGTTTCAACTTGCTCATTGCAAGTGCAATGATGATAAAACCACACGAGCACAGCGATAATGGAAACAGAATTGGATTCAGCATGCAGCAATCCAACACCACACGCCATCTCTTCTGCCCTGAAAGACTGCCATGACAGATGGAGCCCGAAAGTCATGAACACTAAATGAACTCAATGGACATTTTAGAGGGATGGCCCATAGACTAAGGGAATGACATCTGTGTGTGCATATCAAAGGGCACAAAAAAATGGTGATGATTAATTGGAATGTATTGGAAAATGTGAGACCTGGGCATGACGTAAATGGTATAGAATAAGGGGTGGATATTGTCCTGGTTCCACCTGGGACAGAGTTAACTTTCTTCCCAGTAGCTGGGGAGGGTGTGCTGTGTTTTGGGTTTGGATATACCCAATAGGAGCGTTGATGGCCCATTGATGTTTTGGGTGCTGCTGGGTGGTGCTTGCACCGGGCACTTTTTGGCCTCCCATGCCCTGCCAGGTGCATGGGAAGCTGGTGGGGGAGCACAGCCGGGGTGTTTGACCCAGCTGGCCAACGGGGTATTCCATACCATGCAACRTCATGCTCAGTGTAAAAACTAAGTGTGGGGGGGGACTCTGGGTCCTGGGACAGGCTCTGGCGTATCGGGCAACGCGTTGGTTCAGTGGGTGGTGAGCAGTTGCATTGTGCATCGCCTGCTTTGTATATTCTATTGTTGTTGTTGTTAACACTGTTACTATTACTGTTCTACTTTGTTTTATTTCAATTATTAAACTGTTTTTATCTTAACCCACGAGTTTTCCTACTCGTGCCCTCCCAATTCTCTCCCCCATCCTACCAGAGCTGGGGGGTGAGCAAGCGGCTGCGTGGTGTTTAGGTGCTGGCCAGGGTTAAACCACGACACACGTAGAATTCAATATCATTTCATAGCTAATAGATTAGCGTGACCTATCAATTCCTAATTCCATGTATACTGCAATGCCTAAATATTGCTTCATTATCCTGGACACCACCTGCAAATGCCTACAGAGTTCATCAGACTGAGCATGCTACCCAATTTGTTTAGCTTTTTAATACACGTGAGTAATTCTGGAGATGCTTGGACTACTCTATCAGTGCACATTGATTAGTCAATGTCTTATCTGTATGAAGAATATGTAAGCCACCTACTAAAATGAAAATTTTTAGGAAAAAATCCCTGTGCTGATTTTCCTCCACTGTTCAGCAAAAGTTGGGTGCATTCAGTATAGGCACATAGGCTTAATCCAGATTTCAAGTTAACCCTCTGTTCTGCTTTTAAGCAGGAGTCAAGCGAGATAGTATTTCTGAAGCTATGCTGGGGCTTCATTTAGCAGTATTGAGTGAGCCTTATCAACAATAATTTCCCCCATAACAGCTTCTCAGCCATAAACAATAGGCAATGCAAAGGGACTCTAACAATGCACTGACCATATCCCCAAATCCCAGTTGTACTGGTTTTTGCTGGGATAGAGTTAATTTTCTTCATAGCAGCCCATATGGTGCCGTTTTGGATTTGTGACCCGAACAGTGTTGATAACACACCAACGTTTTAGTGCTTACACAACATCAAGGCTTTCTCCATTTCCCACTCTGCCACCCAGTGAGTAGGCTGGGGGTGGGCAAGAGGCTGGAAGGGGAAACAGCCAGGACAGTTGACCCCAGCTGACTGAAGGGATATTCCCTACCACATAACATCATGCTCAGCAACAAAAGCTGGGGAAAAGGAAGAGGCAGGGGGGACCTTCRGAGTGATGGCATCTGTCTTCCCAGGTAACAGTTACATGTGATGAAGCCCTGCTTTCCTGGAAACAGCTGAACACCTGCCTGTAGATGGGAAGTAGTGAATGAATTCCTTGTTTTGCTTTGCTTGCGTGCGCAGCTTTTCCTTTACCTATTAAACTGCTTTTATTGTCAACCCATGAGTTTTCTCACTTTTGCCCTTCCAATTCTCTCCCCCACCCTGCTGGAGGGGCAGCAAGTGAGTGGCTGTGGGGTGCCTAATACACTTCTGGGGCTAAACCACACCACCAGTCAGTACAAAACAGTAGGTGCATATTTATATTTTTGGTCATGCACAAGTCTACATTTAGCCTGTCCACTTTTGCTAGCTGTGCAGTGTAGAGCTGGTTGGTACAGCTTTTGAGTCTGCATTTACAAGAACTACAGTCCATCCCTCCATGCAAAACTGCCAAGACTTTTAACCCCAAATACACCAATCTCAGATGACAATGCCCATTCCTCTCTGTGGCAAAACATCGCTTTTAGGAAGATAGTCCCATGGGAAATACAGAACTGATTGACAGGTGGACGCATCACTGCATACACCACTGCACCACTTCACAAGYGAGAGGAGAGGCTCAAAGGCACCTTCCAGAAAAATACTGAACTGCTCAAGTTCAGCATGGTACCTGCTCCAAGGCCTAAGAAATGGCAGCTCTTTCTCTCTGCTGGCCAGCCTCCCACCAGCAGGTGTGAGCAATCCCCAATATACTGGGGAACTGGATTTTTGGCAAAACATTGCATTTGCCCCATTTTCACTTCAGCTTTAATCATAGCTCATAATCTGTGCAATCAATCATGAGGAGTATTATTGATAAGGAAAGACTAGACAGAAATTTGTTTGTTCAATGTGTAAGAATTATTTTTTTAAATTGTAAATATCAGAACTACAAACTACAAGGGTTGTTTCTGGGGGTTGGTTTGTTGTTTGGTGGGTTCTGGTTGTTTGTTGGGTTTTTTCCCCCTGAAAATTAAGATTTTATTGAAAAGGAATGAGAAAATTGCCAGCTTCTGGCTAGAAAATGTTTAACCAAAAGCTTACTAAAGGTTGAGTTTCAAACTTAAAAAAAAATTGCTTCTTTTTTAAAGCAGAAAAGAAGCAACGTAAGAGATACATACCATATACCTATACTTGAAAACCTACGTTTCCAATGATGAAAACAGTAATGAATTACACAGATCTATTTGTGTTTCTCCACCCAAGTTTTCAATCCCCGGTGTTTACGCGGAATGAACTAGGGATGGAGGACATTTGTTATCCATTTATTGAGGTTTTTCTCTATGCCAGTGCTGTACTGATTATAGACTCCCTATATTTCGTTAGGAGACAGTTGTAGCAAACAGGAAGACTTGTTATTTTATTGGCAAGGCATGCTGAAGGAATGAAGGCTTTATGTATTCCATAATGTTAGCTGTATAATTAGTAATGGAATAAAAGTTAAATGAATATTGCTCTCTATTTCAGATTGTCTATGTAGTTTTTGCTAATGACTAACTCCACAGCACTTTGTTGTCAGGATTCAATAATCAAAAAACTAGAAATCTGGGCCATTTTGACAGGATGTTTTAATTACTCTACAAAAAAAATTCCGCTCCCCTCCCCCCCCCCAAGATCAGGTGAAGGCAAGACTCCATCAACTGTTGAGTTGAAACACCTAATGACAATAAATGCACATTTACTTACATAGTCTCTTGCCATTGTTTAAAACCTGCAATTTCAGTGAGCATTCCTGCTATTTAATTTCTTTCCCAAAAAAGGAACAAACAAAAGATCCCAGGGTCAAGTGCAATGAGACCTCTAAATCCACACAAGGAACTCCTGGTTTCCAAAGGGATCTACATTAGTACAGAAACCTGTTTGTAGCCTGCAAGATGCAGATACTAACAAATATGTTATTTTATAAATATAGTTTGATTTTGACCTTTTCCATCAGTAAAGCAGAATTTTCGTCATATTTTATATGAACTTAATCTTGAGTTTTGTTTTTTTATAATTACACTAACAAAGCAATAATGGGAATTTCTTTTACCCTTCAACATCATGAGCTAGTCAGATGAGAACTTTGTATTGCATAATACATGATGCCCTGCTTTACATGTGATATGCTTTACAAAAATCTTAGTCTAATTGTGAAAGACTACTGTTACAAAACATTCTCATCACTGGCATGTTTAATTGAGCTCCTGAGAGGCAGTATCAGTAAGACTTAGGGATAAATAACCAGTAGTCCCATTGGTCTCACCAAGAATCCATTGATGTTTCATAAATCCTAGTCAGTACAAATCTAATTGAGTTACCATGCTGAATTAGCTTACATCTAAATGGCATTCATGTCTACAAATGGAATAATTAAAGTCTAGAAAATGGGATATATCAAGTGCTATCCCAAGTGACAACAGCAAGACATTTGTATTCATTCAATCAACTGCTTTAAAAAAGCAGATGTAATACTTGATTTGGGGTTGATGACAAGACAGTGTTACTGAATCTAGCAATGACATTAGACAGAGAATGTTAACTATTTCTTCATATGTATCTATTTATATTTATTCTAAGAGATTCTTCACTTTGATTCTTTCAGATTTTGCTTTAGGATACAAAGTCATTACATGACTACATACTCCCTATTTTATATCTAGGGTAATGAAATCAGCTACACTCATTAGCGCTCTTCTTTCCACTACTAGAATTCTAAGATGAATAGCAAATAAATCAATAAATAACAGGGTTTGCAACAGAACTTTCAAAGCTACTAATGTTTTTAGCCTCAGTACCAAAGGAGTCTTTTTAGACAGAATAAAGCAAATAGGACTGTTCATTTTGTCACCTTGCTTAACCACTTTCTTCTATGTACTAAATTAAATAAGGTATCATTACACTCTTGCTGGAATCCAGCATCACCCTGCCAGTGACATCCTGCACTACAGGCTGAAATTTATCAGATGCCACTAGTTGGCTGGTTCAGGTTTAGTTAAATACCATCTGTTTTTTTCAGGACAAATATAAAACATGGCTATCTCAAACTGTATATAAAACCACTATTAAATTAGGATGAATCTTTGCAATGCTGGATAACAGATTTCTTTAATTCAGAAAGTAGTCTAATTTGCATGCATATTTTATTTATTACACCAATTAAGTTTTGCAAATAGTTTGCAATGAGGTCCCTATGACCTAATAATTCACAATTACTCCTGGGATATCCTGCCCACTTTAGCACGTTTTGAATAATATTGCTAGCTCCTTGAGAAAAATAACGCATTTTTTACATGATGGACTTATTAAGAGTGTGCACACCTCTTTCTTAACCAATTTTACTCTAGGCAGGGTTAGTGGAACTACTTCATAGGCCTTTGTCATGTTGGTTAATGAATGCTTTCCTTCAGCTTCCTGTCTTTTCAGATACTTGCCTTCTAAGCTCTTGTGGAAATCCCATGTATATACAATCTAGATGAGCAGTCCGGGTGGTAACACAATATAAATGAATTGAAACTGCCAGAATGATATTCTGTTTCTGCTATAGCATCAAATAACAGAGCATAGTTTAAAATGGACATTGTGGAGCAAACTTACCGCAGTCAAATCTACTCAAGTCTGGTAAACTTGCTTCAGATTTATACAGCAGAATTTAACTTCCAAAAAACTGCATCAGAAAAAAATTAATTTAAGAGTCACTTGGATCTATTCAAATAATGACAAGTTGTATTGAGTTATTTTATAAGAACAAACTACCATATAGTTTGCTCTGCTTTAATCAGCTTTACAAGGAATTTTACATGAGCTTAGAGTATGAGAAAATGCTTTATTTTGGTACAGTGTTCAAGCAAGACTGGCATTTCCTTGTACTTCATATGCATAGCTTCCTCCCTTGAAGCATTCAGCTAGTAATCTGCATTTCTAAACTTATTTTTCATTCCATTACAAACTAACAAAACTCCCTCTTTATAAGAAAGAAAATTCCTGGCTTGCAAAGACAGTTAGGGGAGATGAGATATTTGCTAACAAAAAAAAAAAAAAAAAAAAAAAAAAAAAAAAAAAAAAAAAAAGACATCATTTATTTTATATTTTACATGTGACTTTCACATACAGACTTGAATATCTGCCTATGTTTTTGGAGAAGGTGATTCCTACGGGAATAGAAACCTGCTCAAGAAATGAGTACCCTGCAACAGAACGTAATTTTCCTTTTAAACTATCTATACATATTGGTATGAAGCATCTTGATATTCCTACATCTTTTCTCAGAAAACATACTTGGCCACACTCAGATAAAAACCGTAAAACTGGTATGTAACAGTGAAAAATCCACCTTCCTGTGTCCTTTCAGTGCTTTTGCTACCAGGTGTGTTTTCCCACACTGGGCTAGAGCAGAGGGGGAGCACTAGAGGCCCCAGCTTCCCTCTGCCCTCCACCAGAAAGGCTGGCAGCCGCCTGCACAGCCCCCTTCTGCCTGCCCGTGGGTTCCATCACTGCCCAAGACGCCCTTTGCTGAGAAAGCCTCTCTGGATATTCCCTTTTCTTTGGTTTGATGTGCTCTGCTATTTCACTCTACTGAACTACAACACTGAGTAAGCACTCTTCTTTCTCAGTGCTAATAGCTGCTAAATATTTGTGAACACAGCTTAGAATCATAGAATAGAATCATAGAATCGTTAAGGTTGGAAAAGACCTCTAAGATCATCAAGTCCAACCATCAACCCAACACCACCATGCCCCACTAAACCATGTCCCTAAGCACCTCATCTACACGTCTTTTAAATACTTCCAGGGATGGTGACTCCACCACTTCCCTGGGCAGCCTGTTCCAATGCTTAACCACTCTTTCAGTAAAGACATTTTTCCTAATGTCCAATCTAAACCTCCCCTGGHGCAACTTGAGGCCATTTCCTCTCGTCCTATCGCTWGYTRCTTGGSAGAAGAGACCAACACCCACCTCRCTGCAACCTCCTTTCAGGTAGTTGTAGAGGGCAATAAGGTCTCCCCTCAGCCTCCTVTTCTCCAGACTAAACAGTCCCAGTTCCCTCAGCCGCTCCTCATAAGACTTGCTCTCCAGACCCTTCACCAGCTTCGTTGCCCTTCTCTGGACACGCTCCAGCACCTCAATGTCCTTCTTCTAGTGAGGGGCCCAAAACTGAACACAGTATTCGAGGTGCGACCTCACCAGGGCCGAGTACAGGGGCACGATCACCTCCCTCCTCCTGCTGGCCACACTATTTCTGATACAGGCCAGGATGCTGTTGGCCTTCTTGGCCACCTGGGCACACTGCYGGCTCATGTTCAGCCGGCTGTCAACCAGCACCCCCAGGTCCTTTTCCGACAGGCACCTTTCCAGCCACTCTTCCCCCAGCCTGTAGCGTTGCATGGGGTTGTTGTGGCTGAAGTGCAGGACCCGGCACTTGGCCTTGTTGAGCCTCATGCAGTTGGCCTCAGCCCATCGATCCAGCCTGTCCAGGTCCCTCTGCAGAGCCTTCCAAGCCTCGAGCAGATCGACACTCCCACCCAACTTGGTGTCGTCTGCAAACTTACTGAGGGAGCACTCAATCCCCTCATCCAGATCATTGATAAAGATATTGAACAGTATCTTTATCTTCAGTCTTCACAGGACACAGTCCTTTTGTCAAAGTTCACCCACCTCATGCCTTTCATTGCAGGTCATAGTTGTCTCCCTGCAGCCATCTTTCAGTTTTGTCTCCCTTTACTGCTTTCTCATTTTACACTGTCTTTTGATAACAAATTGTCAAGCACTATACTCCATGTAGAGCCAGATCCTGCCTTCATACAGAGAAACTAGCTCTGGTGCACTTTGCACACAGATGGCAACATCTGCCCACTTTAACACACCAGATCCTAGCCAAAAAGCAACTGAAATCCTTCCTACTGCTGACTTCAATCCACTAGTTCATGCTGAGCCTTTGCAATGGCCTACCAAGTTTCCTGTCCCATCACCCATCCGTGGCTAATCATCACCTTTTCCTCAGTCAATCCCATAAGTAAATTTCATTTCAGATTATTTTCCCCAGCTGATTTGATCTGATCCTATTTTTCCCAGCAAAATGGATTCATTGGTACTTTCTACCTGTTCTAACACCCTTACATTCTTTCCTTGTGTGTCTGAAGTTCCTCTTGATAAAATGCACCTAGCAATGTGAAAAATAAAATTAAAATGGGCAATTCCCAAATAGGCAACTACAGAGAAAATGATTATGCTTTAAATTAATTAAAAAAAAAAAAGAAGTAGCTGTTTCCTTATCACCAGCAAGCTGTTTCAGAAGGGAATGCTGCAAAAGGCCTACATCATGCCTTTGCTTATAGTGGTACATATGCTTTGGTGATAGCAAAATGAAGTAATGAGTTCTCCATTTTGGTCTACTGAAATTTGGTTTTAAGCAAGTGGGAGCTGTACTCATGCATGTGAGAAAATAACCCAAACCAGCAAAAATGTGCAGAATAAAAGCCTGTTATGCAGGCTGTTACGCAATGTAAATCTCAAGTGGCTGCATGCATTGGAGCAATGAGGATTGGAACCGAACCCCTTGCTGAATGAGGTGTGTAACGAAAGATCTTACAAAACAAGCTTAAAACAAAGCATGTTTACAATATTCATAAGTATAATATGAAATAGTCACAAACTACATAATATTCCAGCTCTTTGAGGTTTTTCTATTTTAATTCTGTGCAATTTCATTAACCCCCTTGCAAGGAGATGTGCTTGAAGAAACTCTATAATATAGGTCATTTTTAGTAGACATTTATATTCCATTGTTAATTGGCGATGCAAGGAGGAATGAAATAGCCTAGAAGTATACTACAGGGAATAGCTTGCATTGGCAAACAAAATGAGCGAGTAATCTAGCAGATCTGTTTCCTTTTCTAAAATCCTTCTATGGCACTGCATTTCCAAATATGAGCGTGAAATGCAACAAATTAGAATTAGTACAAATCATTTTGTGCTATGCCAACAGTTAAGTGATGTGCAGGGCAAATGAACCAAACCCCCATTTCTTCTGTGCACCAAGCTAACAATCGGAGATGGCAAACACAGATTAAGACATCAACCCAGAAAATGCTGTAGCAACCACATGAAACTAGAGCACTTTATTTCATTATGATGGAGATAGATTTAGTTGGACTACATTTCCCATCATGCAATGTGTAGGAACCTGATTGACAGTTTTAGTAACTACATTTTCATAAGATAGAATGGTGACCCAGCTACAAGAGAAAATACTGTGTGAAATTGCTTGGTGTTATTGAAAAGGACACAGAATAAATGATTGTTTATCAGTATACAAAATACTGAGTGAAATTTTCCCACAGGAGTAGCAGCCTGAATAGTATTAACAGTGCTTTAAACTGTAATGAATTCCCAGTCTAATTCACTATGAGGTTTCAATTTATACCACATTTAGAGTACTCCAGGTTCAAGTAATCACTGCAGTAATTAGCTTACTTCCAGTCCTCCAAAATAAACCCACTAATTTTTGCAATCAGCCTTCATTTGGTTAATCACCAGTTTAATTGATTTAATTAGTTTGAACTGCAAAATTAGTCAAGTGTAAATACTGTTTTGTAAACAGAGTTTAGCTCCAAGCTGTAATATAGGGAATTCTAATTCAAAGCTAGGCTTAATAATAAAAACCAACACACACATGATTTTGTTGCAGTATCCAGCAGTTTTAAGTCTGCAAGACACAAATTTACACTTTTAATAGATAATGCTATTTTGTATTAGTGACAAAACTAAGGATATTGCCTCTCAAAGTTTTATTCTTGACTAATGATTTTTACACTGTGACAACTGACACTAGAACAGTGTTTTTGCTTTCTCTAGGTTAAGAGCAGAATTTTTCCTTTTTTATTTTGCTTTTGGTTTCAAAAGATGCTAAAAGGCATTTATTAATGAGCTAGACAAAAGGAAAAAAATAAATAAGGAGAACTCTGGTTACTCCTAAACAAACATTATTTTAGAACGTTTTAGAAGGCACAGGAATAAAAGCAGCAAGCCAAGCTGCAAACCTGGGCAGTAACATACAAGGCAGAGGGGATGTCTAAACAGAAATAATGCCCTGAAATTACAAGTTGAACAAAATTTGAAATAGCACTGGAATCAAAGATTTGCTATTCTAGCACAGCTCCATCAGTTATTAATACTAATCATCATAAAAGTACACTTGATCCTCTGAAAAATGCTATGTATTTTATGACAAACACCCAAATCCACCATGTAAACATCAAACTCTTTAAAGTTATCCCAGAAGACGCAGAGCATGTGTTCAGAATGAGGCAAGTATCTTCACAGTAGGCAGGCTAGCAGATACCTAGAAGGCCAGAAAAACTGGCAAACAGAAACAAGCCTTCCATTGAATAGCATTCAGAGAAAGGAAGTGCCTGGGATTTACCATATAAACAAGACAGTAAGAGATTAAAAAAACAAAACAAAACAGGAAAATAAAAGAAAAAGAAAAAAGAGAAATGGTCAAGACTATAAGAAAAATTGCTTTCCAAGGAATGCAAGCTAGTAAAAGCACAAGTCTAGGATGCAGATAAGGGATCTGTTCTTAGCTCTGCTGGGCTGCCTTTGTCATCATGGTCAAGTCATTTAGATTTTCTGAATCTCACTTCAAACTGTAAACGTAAATAGTGTTTGTTCCTAACTCATACAGGGATTGCATCAATCCATTATAGAGAAGGGGAGGACAAAAAAAAAAAAACCTCTTCTATTGAAAAATAAGTTTCTATTGACAAAACATCAAAAAGTTATCTCAGATTATTTTTCTCCCTAAAAAAATTATTTACATTTCAAATTGTTTTAATGAAAGTTTTATTCTCCTTTATTTAAAGATTTTCCTTTTTTTTTTTTGTACCAAGTTTTACCGTCTCCCACCTCAATCTTGTCCCTGAATATAAAAGTATGTATACAACTCCTTTTCCTCCCATTTTCCCCCACCCCCTTTTTCCAGCTGAACCTTTCAGAATTATTTCAAATTGAAGTAATTTAACCACCATACTCAAACACTGCAAGATTTCCTTCATTGTCTGAAAATTATTTCCTGACAGCAGGACATTTTCCTAACTGCAGAGATACTACAATTTCAGAGAAGAAAAAGGAAAGAGGGAAGAAGGAAAAAAACAATAAATCCAACTATCATTTTTTTCAGTTCTCTTCACTGTAAGAAATGGAAAACATCTAAGAAAATATATATTTAGGAAAAAAAATTTAGAAGTGAAATCAAGTTTCTGTTCATTCTGATTTGAATTTCTCTCTCACAAAATGTTTCCAACTTCCTATCAAGTATTTTGTTCAAAGTATTTCACAGGGAAGGTTTTTTGTTTCTTTGATTAGCCACTTGGGCGGGGGGGAACCATATAATAGCAACTCATCTGAGCCTTTCAAGCTTTAGAAAAACATTCATACAACTCTGCACAAGATCAGAAGCCAGCCAAGAGAACTGCAGGGCAGAAGCTTGCACCCAGCCACATGCCTAAGCTCAGCCAGTCTTTATTCCAGCCACTGCATCGCTGCTCAGCCCATGTTCCATCACGGAAAGACAGTGAAAACTTGCAAGATTTAAACTAAGAAGGAACTGCAACATCTGCACCAGTTCTTTCCTATCATTTTAAAGCCTTATTTTTCATATCTTATGATGTATTAATTTGTACATTTGCAAAAACAACTGTGAATTCTGTTTTGTACATGTGGTGTGGTTACCACTAAGGAGGATTTGGGGGATTCGCATTAAACTGAGTCCCAGATGTTTTTATCCCTGTGATTTGCATTGATCTGTTCTTTGTCAGTTCTAATTATCAATCAAAACGACTGAATTAAGTCAACCACTCTGCAGAAGACCTATTTATGCACATGATCAAAAGCACAGCCATGGTACAAAGCCTGAGGAGGTTCCCCAATGCTCCATGTAACTTCAGTGATAGGTCTCTTCATAGAAGACTCAACCCTACCCCTGCCCCATCTCCTGAGCTAACACAGTCTGTTTAAGTCTCTCAGTCTCTCTGCAGGACTTTTGTGTGAATAAATAACATTTGCTGGATGAAAATAAAACCTCTAATCACCAAGCCCTTGAAGAACAGCACCCTGTGGAACAGATTACAATATTTTAGCATGTTCATTTCATTTGGTGTTTCCACTAGTGCTCTTTTAACAATGAAACAAACTGCACATTGGGTACTCATTACACCACACTGGAGAGAGTAGGGTATCTTGTGAATATGCATTAAACTGTGGCTAGATTTTCCTTCACTACATGCTGTGTCTGAGCTGAGGCACAAACATGTATACTTGAGAGCAATAGTTGGTGTATATTCCTGGCATGCTGCCATTGTCAGTGAAATATGTCCTTTTTACAGATGTTTCTTATACTATTGGGAACAAATTGCTCATCCACACACACAAAGACATACACAAATAGACATAAGGTACCATGAAGAAAAAATTTATGTTTATGTAACCACGGAAAAATAGGCTTAAACAAATTCCATTTGGAGAGTATGAAGTGTGTGCATCTTAATGCAATGGACAGCTTCCATTTTCTTAAACACAAGTCAGAGATAAAAAAAAGCATGTTGCATTTCATAGGTGGGCTTAGAAATGCATACCATTAAGTTTAACCAAATGCAAAGCATAATTGAAGCTTATTAGCTTTGTTGGTATATATAAGGAACATATTAACTAGTTTTACAAATAAACTGCAATTTGTACTTTTGCGTTCTGTTGATTTGAAACAGATCTGTCATACAACTATGAAGACTGGGAAAATTCCAGAGTTCCTGAAGTCAATTCACGCAGAAGCTACAGCATGTTTCATTCTTCTGAGAAGTGAAAGGTGTCCCCAGATTGTTCAGATACGGAAAGATCTGTTTGATGAATGAGCTGGAGAAGAACTTCAGATTGCACAGGTTTGGTGGTTTTTTTTTTTTTTTCAGATTGACATCAAAGAGCCCTGCAGGTAGGACAGCTTATTAGCAGGGACCTTTAAGACTTTTAAAAGCGTTTTAGCTTTTACACGCATATAATAGAAATACTTCTGAAAGTTTAGAGGCTGGGAATCTCTATTTAATTTCAGAGTCCCAGCTCCATGATCACTTGTATGTCGTGAGGATCTCCATCACCACATTTCTGTCAAAGGTGACAGAACATATGAGAAAGCGTTTAGACCAGATTCATGCTCTTAGTTTTACACTATTTATGGGAAGATCCTGCATAAGCCTGGAGTGGTGTGGATGTATGATATCTGGTCCAGAATAAACACTGCTAGTAGAAAGTTGTATCATCAATATCCTTAACAAATTCAGACCAGTAGAATGAGCTAATGTTGGATTAGCAAAAGGTATTATGTAGAAGCAAAGTTTTTGCTTTAGTAATTAGAAACACTAAAAGAGCATTTACTTTGTCATTGAACTGTTGTCCTGGTTCTGGCTGGGACAGAGTTAACTTTCTTCCCAGTGGCTGGGGGGGGTGATGTGTTTTGGGTTTGGTATAATAGGAGCATTGATGGCCCATTGATGTTTTGGGTGTTGCTTGCACTGGGGACTTTTCGGCCTCCCATGCCCTGCCAGGTGCATGGGAAGCTGGAGGAGGGGAATAGCCGGGGCGGTTGACCCAGCTGGCCGATGGGGTATTCCATACCATGTGACGTCACGCTCAGTATAAAAACTAACGGGGGGGGCTCTGGCGTCGCGGGATGGGCTCTTGCATATCGGTTCGGCAAGTGGTGAGCAGCTGCATTGTGCATCGCCTGCTTTGTATATTCTGTTGTTGTTGTTACCACTGTTATTATTACTTTGTTTTATTTCAATTATTAAACTGTTTTTATCTCAACCCGCGAGTTTTCCTACTTAGGCCCTCCCGATTCTCTCCCCCATCCCACCAGAGCTGGGGGGAGTGAGCGAGCAGCTGCATCGTGTTTAGTTGCTGGGCAGGGTTAAACCATGACAACTGTGGCTCCAAAATTCTATATACCCTGACCACATTTTAACTAACCTGCAATTTTTTTTTTTTTTTAATTTATTTTACTTTTATAGCAAGCCCTGTTAGCTTTGCTCTCACAGGAACAAGAAATCAAGAGACTGAAATACATTCTGTATTCTTATTTATATGTATTATTCAAATTCATGTTTTGTAAGAGAYGAATGGATAATTCATTTTCTAATTTGTAAGATTTCTTAGGCAATCAAGAGTAACTCTGAAACATCAATGAATGGATAATGATCATGCTTGCTATATTTGATTTAATGCATTGGCTAGGGTTAACCTATTTGTGTTTGTTTCCTTTGACCATACATTAGTAAAGTTTCATTAAAATGAAAAAGGGTTTTACATATTCCTGCAAAGCATACTACACCTTCTTCAGCAGCTTTTAGACCAGATCATTTCCTGTTCTGAAGGAGCAAACAAGCCTCAACAGAAGCTTTAAAGCTTATTTGACTAACAATCACATTAGCTTACATTACACAGCTCTAATCATGAATGCTCTGAGAACTGCTTGAGATTGGTCCATAAATACAACACTTAAACAGGAACAATAGGGCTAAACTTAGTAAGTAATTATTGTTAGAGTTACAGCAAAGATTCCCTCATCCCCCCTTAGATACTGGCTACCCTTTTCCTCCCTTTCCATATAATCTGTGGCTTGTGATCAGAGGGAACGAGAACAAATTACAGAAAATATACAGCATTACAGGCCACACATAYAAAGGAATAAAAAAGACAGTTACTTCATATTCTGGCAGCTCTCAGAATTTCTGGCAGAAATTTAAGTCACTTCAGGCACAACGTGGTCACATGCAATTGCTTAATGACCACTAAAAAAATTAATACAGCCACAGGCATACGCCCACTCTCGAATATACACCCTAGTTTCAATCACGTTAATTCCAGAATGAAGTTACTCACCCTCTGCCTCTGATCAAGGCCCTAAAGTTCTCACAAAAGAAGTCTCTCCTTGGAAGTGAGGACTGTATCAATACAAACATTTCCTTCTAGATAATAGCTGCTTTCCTCATGAGCTGAGTATATTTTATTCCTAGACCACACACTTTCTGTATGTCAGATAGATGTTTTCCCCAGGGAGGCTGGCAAACGCCTGTTACCACAGCATGTTGACTTCAGAGTGCCTACAGACTCACATCTACCACACAAATCTATGTAGTCTCCCACCAGCTGTATCCTACAAAGGTGATTACACATTAATACAATCTCTTTTCTTTCCATTTATCACCATCACAAAACAGAAGATAGTTCCAAGTCACTGCACTGCTTAAGTGGATGGCTCCAGGGTCAAGAAAAGTTTTAAAAAAAAAAAAATTTAAAAAATGGGTGGGAAGAAGAATACTGAAGAGAGAAAGATTTATAAATAAGTCTCCTAGAATTTTTTTGAATGACTGCTAATTAAGACCACCTTACTCTTCTGAATGCCTTGGAGGTCACAACTCCACAGCAGCTTTCACAAATGCTGACAATTACTTGCAAATGCAATCAGCAGCCCTCTGCATGGGCATCCCCTTGAGTACCCTGAGCATCAGGTGCCAGTCCTTATTTTTGAGATACCAAGGACACAGCAGGAACCTGCACAGAACTTTTCCTTGGCATTTAAACAGGTTTTTAAAACAACTGAACATCACCTCAGTTTTTATGATCTATAGCATCCCTATACTCATACTTTATTGTCCTGATTTATTCCTCCTATATCATCCTTCACTGATCTAYTTCTGTGGCTATAAGACTGTTAATTTGCCATGCAGCACGTGGCTATATTGGGTAACATAACAGCCAAAATTAAAAAAGAAATGCTTCTAAGGATACCATATGAGACTTTGTATTGCAGACTTTAGCAAGAACACACTGTTTTTAATGATGAATCTATTCCTGAATCTCTCCCCTCAGGATTTTTTAATAACTAGGTAATATCACATGACTGTCATCATCTTCAAATGGAAATCATTATGCTAAGACCAATATAAGCCACAAGGAGCAAATACTGATATTTTTAAGATTATTAATGGAATCAAGGCCTCAAAATTGCAAGAGTCAGACAGACACTTGTAGGAATAATGTAATCCCAATTAACAGCAACAGGTTTATATAACTGTATCTGAAGATAGCAAATGTCACGCATGAAGGAAAATATTATCAGAATAGATTTGTAAAAAGTAATGAGAATAAATTAAGGTACAAAAGCTACCTGGAGGTTAGGGCTTTGCCTATTTCTCCACCTTCAGTCTGCACCATACAATGCAAGTCAGCTGAGCAGAGGTATAGTTAATAAGACCTCTTCAGGCAGGTCTGTGCTTTCATATGATGTTTATTTATTTGGCTATATTCCACCAACCTTAAGAAATTATGTTTTCATAAACCCCCAGAATTTATTTCCCTTTGGTGAGTTCTCTTATTCTCCTTCTAAGCATACTAAAATCTAACCATTTAATGTGACCAACCAATCAAAAGGAAGCTAAAAATGCATACTGCATTACTCAAGATCTGTAACCAGAATTAAGGGATTAATCCACAAGAAAAACTGTAACGAAGTCCATTACAGTCTACACACTGGGACTCAATAGCATTTTTAAAACAACACTGCAGATACTTAAGCAATTGTCATGCTTTTACAATTGTCAGCTTCACTCTATTTTCACTGCACAACAGTGGCACATGCATTGGGTTTCATAGCTTCATGATGGCCTATTTGTCACATTTTCTTTAAACCACCCTACAGAACTTAGAAGCCCAAGTCCTATTTTCAAAAGCAACTTAAGTACCTCAAAGCCTAAGCTGCATGACTTTGAATGAGGCTGCAGGTGTCAACCTGATGGACATGCAGACAGACAGACAAAATAGTCCATGGTTGTAAATAAGCACCAAAGTGGTATTTAAGGAAAGCAACTGAGAGCCTAATTCCTAGTGAAATCAAAGGCACTGGGCTCCTAAGTGCACTGAGAAACCTTTCTTGAAGCATATCAACATTTTAAGGCATAGCCACACCTCTAAAAATCTGGATTGAAAACACAGACTTGGAAAACATTAGTCTGTTTTCAGAAGGGACAATCTGATCTTCCACATACTATAAATAACATGTGTATGCATTTGTGTGTATACACATATACATACATAGTACATTGGTTACACATGAAAGAAGCTGTAAGACATTTCATGGATCTTGGCCCTCCCCATCAATCCCTCATCTTCCTGCCATAGAGTCCCAGGATAACTTGGCAGATGCTCTCACTCGCTTCCTCCAACTGCAGCTTTAGACCACCCGCGAGCCCTGCTGCGCAGTGTGTGGCCAGCCCAGATACGAAAAATATCATTAAACTGATCACAAATCACTGATGGTCACCCCTGCCCTGTTTGTACACACCACAGTACACCCTTCATCATCCCTTGGCTGGGTGGCTCTCCTGTTATTGCTGCTGCTTAACCTTCAGGAGTCTTCCTGGTCACAGAAGTCTTCATAGTCTCTGGAAATAGTTTTGCCCATTCTAGGCTCTAGCTCCTTAATCTCTCTAGTGAAGCAGCTATGTCAAATAAACATGTTTTACAAACACTGGTGTTCTTTAATGCTGAGGTACCACAACAACTCAAAACGCTAAACTCCAGTCAACCTTTATAATGCCTTTTCTTCTTCTTCTTCTTTTTTTTTTTTTTTTTTTTTTTTTTTTTTTTTTTTTTTTTTTTTTTTTTTTTTTTTTTTTTGCCTGGCAACATTACACATCCTTGTATAGCTACTGTGAATATTCAAATACTGTAATTGGAAATGATTTACTTTGTTTTGAATTAACTAAAATTCCATTGTTAAGCACAAATACTGCTTCACTAAATCATCAAGCTTTTAATAGGTCCACATGAGCAGGTTACCGAGCGTGTTAGGATTTATAATGCTCCTGGGGAGCTGACCACTGTATTATGCTTCCTGCTGCTAGGTAATATGCATGACACATTTCTGGACACTAATTCATTTATTTAATAGTAACAGTATGCAAAAACAGTTCAAAATGAGGCTGACAAAGAAGGTATAAAAGTTTTATTAATCCATAGCTAATCAAAGGCCAGAGGAAGGCATATAATGGTGGCATTTACAGACCATATCGAATGTGAATAAATTAAATTTTTGTTTCCTAAAATCTTACTAATAGGATGTATTCAGCTTGAAACATTTATACTTTTAATTACAGTGGCAGCCAATTTAGAGCAGGTATCTGGTTGTACTGTACTTAAAACTTTACATCAAGGATCTCTACAAATCCTCTCATCAGCTATTTTTTGAATCTGATTTGTTACTGTGTGCACTGTGTCCATGCTCAGAAATAACAACATTATTTACCTTCTCATTTAATTATACAGTGACAGATTACTTGTAGGGGGAAAGAGCACTGAGGGAAAGTATTCTCTTCCAGTGAGAGAAATTCCCCTGAAAGGCTCAGCATCATGTACATACAATATAACTTTATGGCTCTATCCTTCAAATGTTTGTATACAGGAATAAATCGATAGAACTACTCATACAGAAACAGTCATTTCTCCAGGCCAAAGTTTTCAGAGGATCACATCCTCATTTCTAACAAGTTATCAAACACTCGAATTACATTGCAAATTTTGTTTGAAAAAAATCTAACAGTCAGTTACTAATAAACATAAGTAATAGCTGACTCAAAAGTATAAAGAAAAGAAAGAAAATTAAAAGGAAATGGAATAGGAATGGAACTGGCAGCCATTGGTCTATGTTTTGAAATACCCTTAAAATTTTAGATTTTACTTCGATCCCAATCTTCCAGAAGGCAAGCCAGAGAGACAACACTCTGATTTAGAAAGGATGGAAAAGAATTAAAAGTCACAATGCTTCTATAAAATCTTTTAGATATCAGGACAAATTTCAATAACATTTTCATTTCTTTCTGTTCACCCCCACCAACCATCTGGAGTTGGGAAAAGATGACATTTTGCTGAAAATACAAAATTATTCTCTTTAGTTTACTTGGGAAGCACATGTGAAGTTTGTAGTTCCATGCCACTGATGAGCCCTTATCCAGCAAAGAACTCAAGCATTTCCAAAACAAGATAGCAATTCTACGGAAGTCAAGGTGGCTACTTGCTGCTTAAGTGAAGGCAGATGCTTCAGTGCTCTGCTGAATCACAGACTTGGATTTTTTGCCACATGCCACCTTCTTGCAGAGCTGGAAACAGAAGTCACAGTCTATTGACTACCAGCCTTATACTTTTAACTATGGCTCTCCTGTAAGAAAGACCTAAGGCTTTTCCAGAGAAGTAAAACTCCACAGAATTATTACATTTATTCTTCACTATGAGCAGCATGGTACATCTGGCTACTGCAACAGAATAGACACAACATTCAGAGCAGGATGCATCAGCTGGAGCTTAGCACAGCATTAAAATTCCCGTGGGTTTTGCATGGCTTGCTGCTTAGGCAGAAGAGCACAATGCAGAATGTGTCCTACATACCAGCAACAAAGGGCACACCTAAGTGATGGATTATCAGACCGTCTAGTTAGGGCCAGACTCACAAAGGTGTCTGAATGCCTGAATCAGTTATTCTCCTTAAATACATTTGTCAATCAGCGTCTTATTTTTTTCTTTCTGGTCAAGTCACCAACTCATTTCATACTATGCTTCCATCCACCTCTTTCTTCCTTTGCTCTACTTTACAACTTCTGTTTGTTATCTCATACAGAAAGCCCTGATACTACTTTGTAATTTCACCACATTTCAGTAACACAAATAAAATGATGTAACGGCTATGGACAGCCACCTCCAACCATGCACAATGTAAAGTTGAAGCTGAGAAGACACAAAACTGAGAAGCCTAAACCTCCAACGAGCTTTGCTCAGCTCAGGAGGAGTGAGAGAACAAGTGGATTCACAGAGACGACCATGGTCCAACTCAGCTTCAGATTACATAAAATTGCCTCAAGACTGTCATTTATACTAGCTAGATTAGCTCTTCATCAGTACCTGCATCAGCTGAAAAAGGACTAGCATATTTGACATACAAATTCTACCTCTCTAGAGGATGGACACATTCACATAAGTTTCTCCCAACTTCTGTCCATATCTTCCCTCAGGAGGAAAGGGATCTGCTGGATAGGAACATGCCACACACATCCAACTGAAAGGACGCAAACCTGGAAAATCTAAGTGAAGCTTGAAGTGGACTCTAGGCTTGTCTGTTTCCCTTCTTACGCCTCTGCTTTGTAGACCACAAGTAGCAGATGCTATACCCCAGATGTAATCTTTTACTGGCTGTTTTTATAGTGCATGTTCCAAAGTGTGAAAGGAATGACTGATGTGTCTGTGATGATGAGTGACAGTCAAGTACCATAACTTAAAAAGTAGCAGCCTGGAAACTGACACAATTCATTATTTCAGCCATTGTACTGGAGAGGGGGAAAAAAAAAAAAAAAGTACTAAAACAATTGAAAGATTTGTCAGCCTCTTGAATTTACTTTTAAAAACCCTAAAAACATTGTCAAGAATATCAAAGACAGTATTCCACAATATCAAGAAAATAATGCAGAAATAAGACACGTTTAAAACGTAGACAAGATCTCATATTTTACTAACTATGGGTAACTTTAATTAAGCTACAGAATTATATTCTAGAAGCTGGGTTCATGTGGCACATACAAACTATTTGAGCTTTGCTCTCGCTGTTCATACTGCTGTAGAAACCTCAAGCAAAAATAGTCTTATATCAGCATAAAAACTGCACCCAATGGAAATTATACAAGTCAGTCTGGGTCATGTGAGCTCTGCATGACCAGGGATGCTGGCTAAGCAGGGTCCTAACATACTCAAAGAAAAGGTTGGTTTGCTATACACACACATACATATATATTATTTTTTTTATATAGATGTGTATATAAAGTCATGTACTGAGAAAAAGAGACAGTACACTCATCTTGCATATGCCTACTGTAGCTAATTGGCTGCACTTCCTTCTGCCTCCACTATTTGCGACTGAGACCATTAAAGGCTGGGGATAAGCTCTTATGAAGTTCTGAAGAAACCTGAAGGATTGCAAGATGAGTCCTCAGGAGTTACAGTTCTTGAGCAAAGGCTTCAGCTCTACATCAGTGTAATGCAGTCTAAAGAACTAGGGTAATCGTGCATGTTTGCATTCTTAGCTTGTGGTGACAGTGGGGTAAGATCTGTCATGGGAGTATAAATTAATATTTAAGCAAACAAGTTTTACCTTGCATTAGTAACACATAAAAAGAGTAGAAAAACTTGTTACCTTGGCTCAACAGCTGAACAGTTGCTTATGAAGCTGCAGTAACTCAGCTGTGGGTCTAAGTCCCAAAGAAGTAAATCTACACATCTATTTGTGGAAGAGGGGGAGGAAGTAGCGTGAAGGACACTCACAATTTGCTGTTTTGTGATAGTGGATGAGACCTCTAAACACTACCACACTTCATCTCCTGTAATTTCAAGAGACGGTAACAGTGAGGATAAGGGTCTGATGGGTCTCCTCTCCCGAAACAAAATCTAAACTGAAGTCAGCTTTGAAGAAGTTCATTTTAGACATTGCACTTTATGTATTTATCCTCTGAAGACAGGCAAGAACCTCCCATATTAGAATTGCAGGAACATACTAAAAGTCAGAGCATACTCTAAATTTATTTGCATGAGTACTGCCGATACACTGGGATACCGCATCTAGTGACCCTTCCACAGGGACAGGCATAATCTTGCTGCATAAAATCAGATTAAACTTTTTTCAGTCTGCTTCCGAGGGACAGTAATTCTTTGAAATGGGACACAAGGTTCTCATTTGCCCACCAAGGCTGAATAAAGGTCTGATTTTAGCTTTCGTATAAGAAAGGCTAATTTCAATTGCCAATTAAATGATTTAATTTAGACTTAGCGTCTAATATGGATTACTTTGTAAAAATCTTTAGTCTTCTCTTAACTGAGGTATGCTTGCTGCTAACTGAAGTTCTGCCTTTATTTCTTATTTGATTTTGTTCTTTGAAACAAATTAATCATTATCTGTGCCACCAAATAAGCACAAGTCCACTGACAAAGGCTGAAGGCCAGAACAGGTTATTTTGATTTTAATATCCATTAATGGAGTTAAAGTAAAACCAGAGTAAAATAGCGATCTTACTGTTCACATTATAAATACTATTGACTTGCATTCAGAGCAGCCTGGCTGCGTATGAGGAACAGCAATTGCTGCAGGCTGTGCTGGGAAAACCTAGGCAGTATTCACAATGGATTTGTTCAACATTTACGTGCAACAGCAGTGAAGGTTTGAGAGATCAAGGTATCAGTGCCTTAAATCCCCAATCATGTTAACATACACTTCATAAACCAACTGGACAAGCAGACAACATGGAAAGCCTAAAGGTTAAGTACACATTATTGACCTCAAAGAAGCTGTGTTCTACAGATCATTAAATATGTTGTGCTCTTCTGTTTCAGCTGGTCACACTGAAAAGCACCCTGGGAACATTATTTAATGCTTAGATGTTCTACCTACATTTGTGTGACATAAAATCAATACCTTCCCCCTAACCTTACCTGAGATTATTCTCAGCTATTAGCTGCTTTTTAAACCACAATGAGTTCAACCATTTTTATGCATGTGTATGTGTCCATTCATACATTTTAATGACATATAGACACAGATAGGGAACTCATCTTCCCTACACTGGGGTACAGCCTACTTAACACATTAAACAGTAGACCTGTTGGAACAAGGGGTTTTTTTGTTTGTTTGTTGTTTTGCAGAGGCAACTAATGCGTTTTAGCTGGTGGGGATCCCGCTGATTGAGAACCTCCATGTAGGTGCAGCACACCTCCCAACAAATGCACTGTCCGTGCTTACTGCATGCAGGAAGTAAGACTCAGAATGAGAAAATTAGAGAGTTCTGCTTGGGCTGGACCTCATGGCCCCCTTGTTAAGAGTCACCCCTGCCTAACTCCTAATGGAGGTACTGAGCCCCTGGACTACAGACATCTCATGGTAGAAGCCTAACAGCTGCCCTTCCTGAACCGCACTCTTACTACACATCTCAAATCTCTCGTCCTATGAGCCTCAAACCAATGTTGGGATTTATGCCATGACACATGCTGAATCCTCAGTCTAAGAGCTGCTTGGGGAGGATTCCAGCTACAGCCATTGCGTTGCTTTTGCAACTCCATCTTGAGCTCTACTCTGACTTCTACCACCACTCCAACCTCTCTTTCCTGGAATTCTAATCCTAGGCTGAGACTTACGCCACAGGACATTCCTGGTACMCAGGCTAAGGAGTGCTTGGGGGCAAAATACTAATAGCAGCCCTCACTTTTCTTTGGTAACTCCTTCTGAGCCTTCTTAATGTCTAGGACATTTCATTCTCAGAGCTTCCATCCTAATCTTGTCCTTAACTCGACTGAACACTAGGCCAGGAATGTAGCCACATGCCTAGGTTACCTAGTGCTGAGGGGAATATCTCGAGCAGTTCTCAGATTACTTTGGCAGCTCCTTCTCAGTCCCATTCTTACCCATTTCTCAGTTTATTCTTTCTTGGAAGCCTGACCCTAATCCTAGCTCTAACCCCTAGACTAAGATTTATGCGATGCTACACACTGAGCTCCCAGGTTAAGGCCTGCTTAAGGTGAGGGTGGTTCTCACTTCATTTTAGCATTCACTTCTGAGCTCCCCTGTTGTTGTCATCTGTCCCAGCTGTCTATTTCCTGGAACTGTTTCCTGTGACTCTTTGGGACCACTACTCTCCTATTCAAAAGCAGACCAGAGGAGAACAGCCTGTCTCAAACAACTGTCAGTCTCATCGAAACACAAGAAGTGATAAACAGATACCAAATGGGAGCCACAGAACACTGCTGAGTATGGTACACCCTTGGCATACTCACCTACTGGTGGTTTTCTCATTTTTCTGCTTGGGTAAAGCAGCAGCGAGCCATATTTGTGGCCCATAAAGTGCAAAAACTGCTCTGTGAACAGTGCCCGAGAAGATTTTTGGACATTTTTAGCAGTAGCATTGTTTTTTCTTGTGGGAATGACTTTCTCACAAAAAGCTTTTGCTTCAACCTCCACTTCTCAAGAACAAACTTTTTCTTACAGAAGTCAAAAAGCTTTGTCATATTTCATTTACATAACAAATTTAGAAATAACCAACTAGAGAAAATGAACGTACGCATACCTCAGAAGCATAAAATCCCAGATACTGCAAGATGCACATGCTGAAAGGCTTGATTTACCTACTGAAATCTGAAAACCTCAGATACCGTATCTAATCCAATGATTACACTTGTATAGTAACCATTTATACTATGGGAAACAGTAACTAAACACAGAATTATGGCTACACACTTCTGGGACAAGTCCAGGTAAACAAGGCGGAGGGAAATGGTGATGCTAGCTTTACTAACTGGTTAATAACACCATGCTGTTGACCAACCAATGGCCTGGGAAGCATAAGGATGTCAAGGTAAGCTTAACGCAGGCTCAGCAAATTACTACATTTAAATGTCCAATAACCAAACCCAAAGTATTTCAAATCTAGTTCTGCTCTTGTGGGATTAACTGTACTTTAAGATGTATCATTTTGATGTCTTCAGAGTCTCTAAATACTCAGGGAGATTTTCATTGATATTTTAAAAATAAGTTGAAGCTGCTTATTCCTCAAATCCCTTCAGTTTCTAACTATCAGACAGAAAATTGACAACACTGATTTGATGTCAAAAACAGGGAGACATTGAGATTAGCACTGAAACTACCTTGAGTCAGTACATTGCTCTGGAGATTAACATACGAAATCAAAAGCTCCCCGTGCAACTAACTGTATGAATGGAATTGCCTGAATTCATACTTTCAGATACATACACGGCTGCTTTTGGAAAACAGCACTTGGTCTCCTGGTAAAGGCAGTGCAGAGGGGGATGAGAAGTTGAAGCAAAGCAAACCTGAACAATATTCAGCGCATGGGAGATATACCCACATTTCTGACTGTTGAAAACCTCTGCACTGTGAATCATTTTCCAATTGAGGGAAAGCCCTAATTACCAGTTCCACTTCTCACCTGAAAAGTTATGATTTATTTAAGGATTTCTCTGAATACCAGCAAAGTTATGTCATACTTTTAGTCCTGACTCCTGTTGTCATTGTCAACTCTCATTTCTTCATAGGTGTTCTTCTGTGCACGGTAGGCAGACCTCAAACAGTGATAGTATTAAACATATGAATGTATTTCAAAGTACAGACCTTGTCTTAGATCTTGAGGGAGGATCAAGATGATTAATAAACTTGAACTTTAGAGCATATATCAGTTCCAGCGACCCACGTTTGAGCTGGAGTGAAGATATTGTGTAACACTTGGGAAAAACTGCTAAAGGACAGTTTTCTCTGTAACAGTTTGCCTACAGACTGCGTATCTGAGGCCTCTTAAGAAGTCTATGTATACCATAGCAACTTTTATGCCAATCCATGAAAGTCCATCACTGTTAGTGCAGCATCAATTTTTCATAAATGTATGAAGGCATAAAATCTCTTCAGGGAGGTTCAATAGGAAAAAAACCCAAATCCTCTAACCCACAAGCAATGTGCACCATTTTTTCTTTATAACCCTCCTGCATGTTGTGTCTTCACAGTTCTCATTTTTGCCCTTCCATTCACTCCCTCCTCATTTTCTTTCTTTTTTAACTTCTATGTACTGTATTTATTCCTGGTTATTTTTCATGGTCATCCTTACTACCCTTCTTTGGAAATTTACACACACTGTGTATCCACTCTTTCACCCTTCACATAAAAATATCTCTTTTCCACATTCTTTCTTTGCTTCTCACAGAAATCAGTTTTTTCCTTTGTTCAGTTTGTATTCCAAATTCCCTTTTGCAGTTCTCTCCTCAACCTTTCTCTCATCTGACATTGAACAGCATCTTGGTATTTCATGGGAGCTACAGTTCAGCTATCTCATGGTCCAAAAACAGGCTAGTTTCTGAACATGTGGTCTAGTGTCAGTCATCCACCATTAACTGGGGGTCCCCCATCCCTCAAAGCACTGTTATGAGCCAAACAAAAAAGAGACTCTGCTACACATTGTGGGAGAAAGTCATGTCCAATGAAGCACTGCACATGTTGTGGTCACAGTCACAGCCCCACTGTCATACTAAGCCAATATTACCCTACCCTTCTACAGATTATATCTGAAATACCACTGCTGGAAAAACTGAAATATTTTTCTCCTGTCCATGGAAAATGTCTAAAAATATTAGAAAGCTTATGGCAAAAATTGGCTTTTCAACCAATTCAACAAATAATCAACAAGTCCAGAAACTATCAATGCATGACATGGAAAGTTGTCTCCCTCTATTAACACTGAGGTCAGGAATAACAGAAGATCTACTAATTGTCTGTAGGGACTGTTTCTCTTCCTAGTGTTTTTAAGATTCACCAAGATAAACCT
The DNA here is from genome assembly GCA_035582835.1 of Phoebastria nigripes. Taxonomy (NCBI): domain Eukaryota; kingdom Metazoa; phylum Chordata; class Aves; order Procellariiformes; family Diomedeidae; genus Phoebastria; species Phoebastria nigripes. The sequence goes on from JAYKAV010000007.1 coordinate 207,491, forward strand.
AAAAGCCCATAAAATAGTGATCTAAGAATGATTATAAATGACACTCAATGGACCATGGCTATTTACACAAAGATATTCTATCAGTATTGACAGCAAGATGATAAATCATTTGATATGTCTACTCAAAAAGACTGTACTTCAAATGAATTAGAAGTATATTACTTTATAAGAAAATATATTCCATTGCTCAGCTCCAGCTGTAATGGACCTCTGCTAGGTGTCCAGTATAATTTTAAACTTCCAAAACAAAATTGTTTCTTATGGCTACTGACAGATTCTTGCTTTTAGTTGAAGTGTTAGATACAGTGCTACCAGACACACTGTACCAGGTCATGTTTTGGTCCACAGAACGGTGTAATTGTATACATTTTGCAACAAATAAACCAATAAGTCTGTACCTGTTATTGTCTAATAAAATCAGAGTGTCTATACTTTATCTCCTATGTTTCAATATCAGATGCCAGGAATAACCACTAGAAACCTATTACCAAATGCAACAGTTTCTAAATGATGAATATTAGACTTTAAATGCACTTAAATACATGAAACAGGTCAAATACAGAGATATGTAAAATACTGGTGAGGGCCAAGACTCTATTGAGGTGTCAAGTCTGTATACATGCCAACAACAACGGATGTGCATCCCTGAAGATTCCTCTTTATTTTTGTAAGTGACTGACTACTTTGCAGAATTAGTGCCTTGCYACAGGTTCTGTGGGTGCATTTCTAGGGCTTGCGAGACCACATCCTGAATCCTAAGACTTCCATATGATGATGGGCATCACTGGTAACAGAAGCTGCAATCGTGAAAATGCCATTTCACTGCTGTGAATGTTCATTTCTCATAGTAGTCATTAACTTTCAAAAGTGCACTGTGTCACACAGCCAAGAAAACACAGCCCTGCCTAAGGACTTTGGCATCTGAATAGAGACTTGACAAAATGAAAAGAGACAAAACAGACAGAGGAAGTGAAATGCAAAATACAAGATATAAATACAAAATTTTTGAGTTATCTTAAAGGCATTATATTGGTCTTGTTTCCATATCTATTTCTGCTGTTGTTTCTGTCTAAACAAGCGTGGTGTGGAGCTGTGACATTTAATGTTACATCAGTCACACTGTGGACACCTTGGTAGTCCTATTTCATATACAATATTATATTTAAATATATAGATACATGTACACACCTATATACACACATATATACAGACACATAAGCACATATATTGATATTACCAGAGGATCTGGTAAATTCTATCTAGGTTGCTTAATACTTTCAATTTTAGAGAAATTTGTGACCTCACTTTTGAAAAGTTCTCACACCAACATTGTATGCAGAAGGCCTTTGATATGCAGCCCTCCAGGTGGTGAAGTGCCTTTTCTTTGTCTCATGAAATTCCATTCAGATTTGGCAGAGATAGAAAGTGTAGAACCACAGTTTCCCCCTTCTCACTGCTTCTGCAAAGAGAGTTTGGCAGCTTGCCCAAACTCCTGAAGCTCCCAACGCAGGCTTCTTATCATCACCAAAGGAACTGCAGCAGTTGATGCTGCACTGAATATACCTCTGAGCCACAAAGCAGAAAGAAACCACCACTCCCTATTCCCTCAACACAGCACTGACTTCTAGCATCTACCGCTCCCCTACTCGAGGCAGCATACAAGAGCAGTAGGATCCTCAACTTGTTTGGGAAGAGGGAAGAAGATAAGCAGAGAAACACCTGGTCCCATCCCTCGCCTCTTCCACTGCCATGCACTCCTCCTTTGCATTCTCTTTTCTCCCTTCTCTTCTCTGGGCTCAGCTACACATAGGAGGAAAAGTTTGCTGTATCTCAGTTACGGTTTGTTAGTAGGGGCACCAAAGGCAGATGAAGTTCTGTTCAGCCCCATGCTCATTGCATGCTCTCTGGAAAATGACCAAGATCTCCAGATTGTTTCCAGATTTTAGGAATTCCAACTAGGCTGCCAGCTCCAGAAAGCAAAGACAAATGAAAAGGCCATCTTGGGGAAGTCTGCAAACAGAAAGTGATGGTATAGCCAAGAAAATCCAGAGGCACACCACTGCTAGCAAAAGGGCTGGTAGTCTTTGGAGAACACCTCCGCACAGCATCTGCAAGTCAGATCAGGAGTCCTGAGTCTCCACGTTCCTTTGCTGCAAACAATTGTGAAACCCAGAGACAGTAATAATAATAAAGTTTCTCTTTCTATTCTGCTAGCTGGTTCACATGCAAGATAAAAGACAACCATTGTTTTGCTAGTCTGAAAACTCAAGGTGCACAGATCTATACAATAAATTTAAAAGAATTGTTACTACCCAAATGAGTATCAATTTAGTTTCACATGATTTCACTTTTTATTGTGGCTTATTTATTTGCATTTTAATTGGGAAATCTTTTACAGCAGCTTAATTGCAAAGTTAAGCACAGAAAAGCTGCCTAGACAACCTTAATTTGGCCCCTTGTGGCTATGCACTACAATGTAAAGAAACAAGAGAAAACTGCAGAAATCACAACTGCATTTCATTTCTGAAACTTTGATTTCAGTAGATGTAACATTAGTGACAACAAAGCAAAGCAAAAATCAAATCAGTTGCCTTTTCCCAACCTAACTCCAAACATACCGTCTGCGCCCACAAACATCTGATCTGCTTTGTCAGGGCTGCTTAAATTAGACCTGCAACTTCAGGAGCATCCCTGCTGGCCTACCTGGGGCCAAGTCAGGGGTGAGGAAGAGCACATCCTCAGAACTTTGTGCAGAGGGTCAGACCGCTGTAGTATTCATAGCCCGCAGGTGAGAAGCCTTTATCTTCCTCTTCCCTTCTATCACAAGCAAGACGAACATCACTCAAGAATAAGGTTATTGCACATACTTTTATGGACAGATTTCTGCAGTGTAGCAAGTTCAGCTACAGAGGATGAAAAACAAATATTAATTTCTTAACTGTTTTTTGTGGCACCAAAATAAAATAAAATTAAAAAAAAAGGTCTCATTTCAGCCACTGCCTATACAGATACTTAAATTTCTCTTGTTACTTGACTCTGTGGACTTAACTTCAGGCACCTTCTTAAGAGCCTTTTAGCGAAGAGATTTTATGTGTTTTTGAAATGGAGGCCATGGAGAAGAATAATTTCACCTCTTGAATAAAAGCTACAGTTTAATGATATGAAACATTTCTGGGGAAATATCCACCATATCAGAGCTGGTGCACTGTAACACCACAAAAGAACAGGAGACAAATATCAATCCATACCTCTTAACTTCAAAAGGACTTTGGATCAGTCTGATATTCATAACATTCTATAGAAACACTACCTAATTTATCTTTATAATGCCATGGAGCGGCAAGAGGTTAAGCAGGAGACTGTGGAACAATTGCACACCTACTACAGAGTGAATGTGGACAAATACCAAGTGATTGTGTGCCCTGTATATTCTTATATAAATATGATCAATGACATTATTTTTGCTTTTATACTGTAAAAACATAAGGACACTGGCTCCATGAAAGAAGTGTTCGTATTCATGAGGAATCTAGCTCCCTTTTCACCCTATGTTTCCACCACTCACCTCACTTTGTTCATCATCGAAGTCTATCACGTACTCCCCTTGCACTACCTCCAACCCACGCAGAGATCTACTCAACTCCACCTCCCCAGGCACCATCCTCATATCTCAGACCATAATCATTTCTGCCAGGGTCTCTCACAGAAACCTGCTAAAACACCTTTTGTTTCTCTTCTCTGTTCCTCTTTCCCTTTTCTTAATGGCTTCTCACGGATATTCCTGACCTTTCAAAGAATCTGCCTTTTTGCTCTTCTTATGGATACAATCATCCGGCTTTAATTGCTCTCTCAGCAGAACCTTGGGCTGCTGCCTGCAAAGGCCTACAGCAAAGTCTACCAAGGACACCTCATGGAGTTCAGAGATGCTGGTTAGTAGGTCAGATACTCCTTCACACACACATGCAAATACTCAACCTTAGTTTTGAAAAAACTGTCAATAAAAACGCACCAGGAAATGTCTGGATGAAGAACATTCCCAAAAGCAATAGCACTAAATAGAAAGTTATTATCCAGACAAGGCCTTCCTGAGGCATCCTTCCCTTTCTGGGCAAATTCCACGGAAGTCTAAGCTCAGCAAGGTCACTGAAATGATTTGCCTGGCTACTGTAAGAGGCTCAGTGAAGCAAACCTGTTCCACGATGCTAGATTGAAATATGTGCCCACAGCACTATACCTGGATGATTCAGAGACCCGCAACGCATGAATCCCCCCAAAGGTCCATCCTTAAGCATAACCTCTAAATTGTAATTTTAAACCAGCTTCTTCTCCACCTGTTCTCCGTTTGCACTGAAATTTCTCCCCTCAACTGCAAGCAGTGAATCTTCCTTTAGAACATGGCAATATTTATTGACTGTATTCTTTGTTCACATCTGTCAGACATGGGAAGTCACCACTGCTTTACAAGACTATCAGTTTTAAGTAATGCCATTCATCACAAAATGGAATAGTGTGAGCAACATTTCCTCAACTGCAATGAATTATACAAGGGTCAGCAAGCTGGAGTCGCGGTTGGCAACACAAACATTGGCCTCAGGTAGCAAACCCATCTTTCCAGCTGTTCTCATCCATATGGGTTCAATGAACTGCAGAGAGTACAGGCCTTTGCTTATTGAGAGTATGTGCTGGAACTATTCCATCTAACCAGCATCATAAAACAACTATGAAGTAAGGTGAATGCTATTCATCTAAAGCTCATCTGGTAGCCAACTGCTGACAGAGGGGAAAATAGACGTGGCAAAGCAGACAGATGTGATCAGGAAATACAGGTATTCCTGAATTTCAGAACTCAAAGATTAAACCCACAAGAAGTTGAAACAGTACACCTATGGTTCACAAGCATCTGGTCACCCCAAAAGCGCTATGCTTCCTGACAAGCAATTTTTGGGATTCCTCAGTGTGTTTCCTCACTAGCATAATGCCCTTTTAATGTACACGCTGTCAAAGAGATTTGTTTGGCAGCAACACAACTGGCCCTATTTTTGCTCTGAAACAGAAGATTTTGTTTATGCACATGGTTTTGCAAGTAAGACTATTCTGTGATTCAACACAGACATTTTACCAAAAGCCTTGTCACTTGTACACAGCACACACACGGCTCTAATTCTCTCTGCCTTCCAATTTATCTCGGGATTCTCTGAGATTTTACTTCTAGTAATGGGCCCTGAAATAAATTAGTTTTTCTAGAAGACATTGTTAACATCATATTGCTTTCCTCAGCCTTGTTTTCCTCCTCACTTCCATTAGTGTAATCAGACTCTTAGCAGTTTCCTATCTAAAATAGTGATTGTGCAAACAATTGACCAAGAATGTCAGAAGTCCTTATTGAATTGATAGCTGTTAATTGCAAAAATGCTACAGATCTGGCTCAAACTAAAAAAGCAACAGATTTCAGAAACAAGACTTTCAACAGAGATTGCTTCTATACCTGAGAAGCACAAAGGAGCTTCAATTTTCTTATCTTAATGGCATTCAGCCTAACAAAATTAATTCCAAGCTAAGCACTCCAAAGAAGAAAAAAGAAGCTTGTAATAGAAATATCAAAGGCTTAAATGTCAGTTACTAACACAGCAATCATTTTCAAGTAACACCATTGACCCAGTTTGCTTAGCCCACTAGCTGTAACATTTTAAACTGTTCACTCAAGAAAAGGATCTTTCAGAGAGACTCTCTTTCCAGTTCAGGGTTGGGCTAATGGAGCCAGACAACTATCCCATCTAATGGCATTTCCTTTGGAAACATAAGTTGTCGCGTTATTACATAAAATCCCCCCAAATACAGAGCTTCTGTACTGATGGATTGTAGCTGCGAAATGATGAAATTAAGGGGTGGCTTCATGACTATAGGTATGTAATATTTCATTTTTTAAGATGTTTCCTGGGATGAATTAAATTATGTAAATATATGTTAACAGTAATTCATAATATTTTAATAAAATGTTTTTATTTCTCTTGGCTTCTTAGAAGTGCAGTCCCAGCTGTCCTTAGGGTGGTGGGTGTTTTGTTTTTACACTTTAAGGACACACAAGGTTATACACTTGATAAGCAAGGAAGCACAACTATTGATATATAATGCAGATAATGATGCCGGTATCCTTTGTCTGGTATCATTCCCAGTTTTTGCTGGGAGCACTGTTCATCAACAAAGTGACTTAGTATCAAGAAGGGAATTCACATTTTTCAAGTTTTCTGCCAGCTAGCTATTCTGGGAAAGAAAAAAGTATTTTGCTTTCCCCCCCCTCCCCCCCCCTAGTGGAAGATTAAACAGTAAAGGTGTTTTTACTGTTGTCAAATTTTGTGTTAGTAAATGGAATCAAATCACTCTACCYAAGACTCATGCCTCAAGTGAATTTACTCACTGAAAACTACATCCCCAGAGACATTTTTCTCCACATGGTCCTCCTGCTTGTTCAGGCTGTGAAAATTCGTCAAGTTTAAGGTGACCCTATTTTCAAAACAAAAAAAAAAAAACCAAAACAACAGTATTTTTGTAACAAAGTTCTGTAGCAGCATTTCATAGCAGTTACATGTGAGAGATGTTTTTCAATGCTGCCAGTTTCATCGGTGACAGGATTCCAGCACAGGTGGGAGGCAATCATGCTTCCTGGAATGCAAAGAGTTTTCCCACAGCAAAGCAGCTCAAATAAGTTCATATGTAACACAGCTCTTTAGCTTTTAAGCTGAGAAGAGCAGCCTGGCTGGAGCATTTGGGCTTTTATCCCCCAGTGCTGAACATGCATACCCCGACTTTACTTGCTTTCAGAAATCACAGAACAAGTTCCCACCTTGTGATCAGACTTTGGATTTCTTTTCATTTTGCTATTTTTCTTACTCACCGGCTCACTCCCTGTGACAACACACAGAGTAGATTGCTCACTCTGCTCCTGCTCAGGTGTCTATAATGGTATCTTGAACAGGTAGTGAGAGGGATAGAGTAGCAGACATTAGGACAGAAAAGAGAAATATCCATGGTCATAAAGGTTAAGAACATAAACACTACATACAGGGTCAGACTACACATCACTTTCAGTTCCTTGTTTCCACAGCCTATAACCAGAAGCAGATAATTAAGGTTCAATCTTTGACAGGTTCTGTCCAATCATCTGAATTTAGAGAGATGGATGCATGCATCAAAAGTGGCCTATATTTCCAGTTTTCCTCTGATCTCATTCTTTGCTTCATCAGAACTCTACAGGAAATATTTGGAAATAATGTTTCTATTTAGATCCATCTCTGCCCTTTGGGAAGGGCAAATACTCAGTTTTAATCTTTTTCCTCTAAGATCCACCCCAGAACAAAAAAATACTGACACTTAACGATTTGTCTACTGGTAAAGCTAACTGTCAGCTTGAGAGAGGTGCTGATATTACTGAACACTCACGTTTTGTTCTTTCTTTTTCTATTAAGCAAATGTCTCAAAACAGTAACATCTGTAGTAACCATAAAAAAACCCAGCAAGCCCTTAAATAGGCATTATATGCTTTCTTTTTTTTTATTTGCAGCTTGTAAAAACATGCTTATTACAGCTGCTACATACATGAAGTTTGCTTACAAAATTCCGTAAATTAATGTTCAAGGTGCTGTATTCAACAGCATGCATGTGCCTATTGAATCTGCACAGCGGGATCAGGGCCCAAAACACTACTAGATTGGCAGCACATTCCTTGGAAAAAACCACCCAAAGCACAAAACATGCACACATTTCCTCAAGCCACACTCTGTGTCACAAACTTCAAGGGCCATTCTACCCTCGCTTTCTGTGAGGAGCTCTCATTGAAGTCAGTAGGAGTGCTGCACATAGCACTGCTGTCAGACCTGTCCCTGAGCATAAATGTCGCCTTGAAATATGCCCTGAAGTTGAACTCTAAGCTCCATGAGACAAATAGACATGGAATTAATCCCAGAGTCAAGCATCCCTTTCCTCATTGCAACACTCTTGTCCCCAGCCTCCTTTCAATAAAAGGGGTGATAGTCAGCAGCGCTGCCTGCTATCATGGCATTTGAAAGCATCAAGCACAACCAAATCATTTTCCTACCAATACAAAATCTAGGTACAAAATCCAATCATGAATTACACAGGGTAAGTCGCTGAATCCTGTAGGGTACTAAACATCCACCAAGTCCGACTAAAACAGCAAATACTCGTGGCCCTAAAACCTTTATTAGGGCTAAAAGTTTCATTGCTTAAAGCATGCAGGATCAGCTTGCATTAGGAAACAATACTGCTTTTCTCTTGTTTTCAAACTCTTTGGACCACTTCACACTGGACTGTTTTAGAGGAACTTCTCTTCCTCAACATGAAGACTTTCCAAAGCTTCTGTAATGTGAGCAATATTATCTTCCAACAGTGTTGATGCTTGGGTGAGAATAAGCTTTGCTAATGTGCCGAGTACAGAAATATAAAAAGACCACATCGTTTACAGAAGAATTCTCATGAGTCTAAAAATTTTTCCACTGATACCAAATAGCCTAAGTTACAACTCCCAGCTACAAACCATGTCCTGCCACAATCCTCAAATCATCACCTTTACAGCCAAACTTCTATTTTTCCCTTACTGCAGAAAAAGGAAACTCCTAAACAATGTGAAAATGCACAAAGGCCATTTGGGAACATAACTCCATTTAGGACAGCATTTACCAAATGTTTTCATCTCTAGGATTAAATTTAAGCACATGTTGGCAAGTCATTTAACAGATGAACTGAATAAGCATGACTCGAGTTCCTTTCGTGACTTGGGGCTCAGATAAGCAGTCACACTTTAAGAAAATCTGTTTACATATTTCCATCCGTCTCTTTCAATGTCCAATTTGGATTATTTCTCTTGTAAAGAGTGGTGATCTGCATGTGGCAGTCTGACAAATGCCAAGATGAAGATGATTCGCATGACAGGTTTGTAAAATAACTGAATCTGTTCAAGTGGTAAGATGGTCTGGGGAGCTTCCCCAGAATGTGTCAGACTAACTCTACTTTGTGTTCTTAGAGCTTGGTGTGGACTTTGATGAGCATCGATGCACAGACTCCATCATAACTTAGATATTTTTTCTGTATTCAACAGTATTACTTTAGCATCAGATCAAATTGTCTCCATACTCCATCTCATTAACAAAGGATCCTTTGAGCACCAGAGGGCTTGAAGATAGGCTTAAATAGCTTTACGCTACTTTCAATCCCTTGGCTTTTTAGGGCTACATTAACTTTTGTCAGAACATGAAGGTGGTCCCAACTCCAGCTCCCTCGCTGGATGAACCAGGCACATGCTGAAGCAAGGCTTTGCAGCTCTCTAGATAACAGGAAGCAGAACAGAAGGTAGATGGTTGAGGTGAAGGGCTGGAAGCGGAGAATACACAGCTTTTCCTGTGCCATGAAACCCAGGCCACACATGCCAGTCTAGAAAATACCAATGGAAAGATTGCAGCCTCTTCAGCCTACTCAGCTAATCAACTCCTGCCACTTAGGGCCCTGGGGATTGCACTAGYGATACAAAGGGGACTGAAGAATCAAGGATTCTGGCTGGCTGAACAACCCCAGTGGTCACAAAGCTTTGCATAGTACAATCCCCAAATGACTGCTTCCACACCCACAAGTGAAAAATCAGCACTCAGAACCTGACAATGGACAAAATACACTCGATTAGCATAATTCCCTAATATCAATCCAGACGTGATTAACACAATTCATTTTAGTGTTGCTAAATGTTAATACATCCCAAGGTCCCTTCTTCTTTTCCTGTTTACTCTCTCCTCCTCTCTTTTGCTAGAGGTTCTCATGGTAAAGCACTTTTCACTCTAACAAGGTCTCTCTTTGGAATAGCATCTTTAAATTATTTAAATACTCATCTGGTAAACAATGCAGTATTTTTAGGAATACGGTAAAAATCATGTTGCTTTCTGAACTAATCCCAAAGGAAATGTTGAATTATACGAACTGCTTTATTTCTTAATTGATAACAAGGAGTGCTTGAGGAACTCCACGCATCACAACATTATGATTAAAACCAAACTGTTAAATATCTAATTCTATGGAAAATGAAATGCCTGCAAAAGACCCCTGCAGTAACTGTTATATATACACAAAGGTGCTTTTTCCATAGACTAAACATGATGAAAAACACAGAAAGCTCTTGCCAAAAATAAGACCGTACCTTAAGCATCTGCATAATATTCCTTTACATTCCATGGAAAAAGGAAGAAAAGAAAAGTCTAACCCCTTACAAAAGCAACCGAGAACCATTCCCATTTTTACCGGTGTTACCAAGGCAAAAACTGGGAATGTTCAGCTGCCACGTATCCCATCTCAGTAGCGGGATGCACCTCCTAGAGGTTCCTGGGATGCCACAGCATAGCATCCTAGGAAACAGGGATGGTGAAGGAGCATCCCCACCACAAATATCAGCTCAACAAATGTAAGACTGTCACTATTAAGAAAAGGGGAAGAAATGAAATAATCTGCCTAGGCACACATCCTTGCCAAAGGACTTTGCTTGTAATTTATTAACATCACATGTTACAGTAGTGACCCTACTGCAATCATGCAATCCCTAAACTGGATGGTGTAGTTCACTGCAAGTGAGACAGTGAGTCAGTGTCAAAGCTGAGTGGCACTAAGACTTCCTACCTTACTCTGTTCCTACGGAATCTAACACTGTCTGCCTGCTTCCGCACATGTGTCCATATGCAAAAATCTCATTCCCTGCCCTTCTGTCCCATTGAAGCCTGCAGGAATTGTTTGAGTGATGAAGAGTAGTTTTATCCTCTTTCCCCAACAGTATCTTCTAACTGAAAACAGGATGTTACCAAAGTTGCAGAAATTTGACAAGGAAGGGCAGGTACATCTGAAGGGCTGTTTACCAGTTTCACTACTATAACCATAAAAATCACAAAGACTTTATTTCTGTAGGAAAAGAAACCAGTTACTGCTCTCAGAGTCAGTAGCCTCTGTGTAGGCATAAGTTCACTTCTGACACAGTTGATTTAAAACCTTTTGCTGTGATGGCAGTGTTGGTAAAAGCTTTAACCATAGTTTTTATGACGCTATTAAGTTTTAGTCATTTGTGGGTTTTGCAGTATATGAGTACTATAGATGCCACCTTAATTAAAAGGTCTTGTCATCTTGTGCAATTAAAAAGAGAAAATATACTCTCCTATGAATAGCCAGGAACAAATCGAGCAAATCTGCATTATACACACTAAGTACACAGCAATTTTGTGCCCCTTCCTGTATCACATACATTCTCAAGCATTCAATACTTTCTAATAATCCTGTTACAATGTTTTGTGTATAATTGACTTGTAAAGTACTAGTGCCATGGCATCTCTGACTGTTAATGACAACTAAGTTAAACAAAGTTCTACTTTGCAAATACATACAAACTTTACATACACAGAGTGCAGATGAAAAACTGCTATATCTCTCAGGATTTTTGTGTACAAACACCTCTTAAAAGAGGCATTCTTTTTTGCAGAAGAAAATATCTATTGGATAATAAGACAGTCTCTTCCCAAAGAGTACATAATAAGATAAACACCACTTAAACAGACTTTAATACCCATGCACCTATTTAATTGGACAGCATATGCATATAAAGTAGATCATGCACATAGCGTTCACTGTCTACACATGAAAATGTACTTCGAATCCCAGCAGATGGTTACCAGCATGTGTCCGCACTTGTCAGCCGCAAACACATTCACCTTCATGAGTCTGGCTCATTCTCTCAATTTTTACTCCAACTGAAGGTCTTTCAAGATAATGAAGCAGCAAATGATTGGTTGCCTCGAGGTTTGTGCCCAGAGAAGGACTGCCTTCAGGATCCACTAGTAACTTTTGACCATGAGAAAAGGATATCCTACGTCCATCTACTGCTTATGCCCTTAATGCCCTGGGGCATTATATTGACAGGGCAGCAAGAAAGCAGGCACATCTCCCTGGGCCAGTTAGACTGAAATATCTAGTTCACACCACCTTATCAGTCCAACACAGCTGCCAGGCCACAGCAGCTGAAAAGTTCTGTGAAAAGTAGAAGGGCATGAGATTGTACGTCATCTTCTCCAATGAGGCCTGAACTTTTGCTTGGACCTTTTGGCATTACTACAATATATCACATGGTCATTTAGACTTGTCAGGATTTGCTATAGACTACAGAGTCAGTAAGATTTATGGCAATTTTTGATAGACATTCCTGTAGGTCCAAGCAGCATAGCTTTTGTGCCTGAGACATAAAGAAACTGAACATATCCTCACTCAGAAGTCACGTACAATTCACATGTGAATGAAGTAGATCATTACCATTTGTTAAATACACCAGTTCCACTGATGTCAACTGAAGCAGAACCTCCTGCCTTTGGGCCTGTTTTTTAAGTTTTATGGCTCCATTAGAGAACTTATCCTTTAAAGGTGCTAAGTAAGTTAGGCTTATAGGTATGGCCAAAGGGATTTTATCTCAGAAGTCTTTTCCAATCTGACAGTCCTTGACCAGACATTTGAGTGAAAATGCAAAGTTGATATATGTATGGAAAACACTTTTTTTCCTTCTGTCTTGCAAATAAATAGGGCCTTCTGTTTGGAGAGCTGACACCTACCACCATCCAAACAAGTAACACAGTGGACTTAAGGGTAGTATAAGACAGCAATAACTTTGGGTCTAGAAAGCTTACCAGCAGCAGAACAGACAATACTCTCATCTCTCCACAAGGGAAACTCCCCCCTTGGCCCTTGGTGCTTTGACTCACCCAGGAGTTCCCCACACAGCTGCTCTAGCTTCTGGGAAGATCTTCACAACCTGCACAGAGGATCCTGGCTTGCTGCCTTGTCCCTGAAGTGCCCAGTGCTCCCCTACAGAAGAAAACTCCAAAGCTGCTCCTTGAAAGGAGCTTTTCCTCGTACGCCCATGCCAGCAGCCACCTTTGGGGCTTAGAGCACCACAAGCGCCTGTTTTCTGGCTGCTATGAGCCTGCAGCATCTCCTTTGAAGTGCTGCAGCCTTTGAGGAGCATCCTGGGGCACTTCAGAGCTGCACAGGCAAGCAACAACTGCTGCAGCTTAGACAAGCATATGCTCCAGAGGAAGACACATTCTAGATGAGGGATGAGCAAAGTTGTAGATAAAGTGAAGAGGAACGGTTTTGGAAGGAACTGGAGAAATACTAAGGATACAGAAGGCTTCAAAGCAAAAAAGAGCAATCATATTGGCTGTGATAATGTAAACTATCTAAATGTAAGTTAATTAATAATCCTACTGACAAGCTATTGACCAATTAAAATAAATATCCCTAGGCATGGCTCCGAGACCCATGGTCCCACTTGGACAGGAGCCCAGCAGCCAGTGAGCAGCAAAAGCAATGCTAGAAACATCAGGTCCATTGTGCATGGGTCATGGAGCCACATCACACTCACACACTGTACTAGCAGCACCCTCAGTGCTAATGATATCCCTGGATAGGAGGCTGGTGGCATGACTAGCCTTCAGAGGGCAAAATAGTAACTAAACATTACTTGTATGTTGAAAAGACAGATAAATGTATATCACCATGCAACCTCTTAAAATTCCTGTCAGTCTTCCCCTCTCTCAAAGTGGATACGGCTGTAATAGATGAGTAGCGCCCAACCACTCCTCAAGGACCCTTTGTAACATAGCCACCAGGAACCACATCTTTAAACTGTGGGCCTGAGACTGAAGGATATCCTCATATGGGCATTCCTTGGAAGCTGGCACAGACTGCTGTCACCAGACTCTTTCCAGTCAAAGTCAATGACAGTAGGATAGAGTTAGTACAAAAAAAAGAAAAAACCTGCATGCTGCAGTAAACTGATTCAACGAGAAATACACAACAGTCATCGATAAGAGAGCTTACCTCTCTTTCAGTACTGATAGAGCAAGCATGCGTCTCATTTACAGGCTGTGAGCAGCTGCAATCCACTTAGTCATTTGAATGCCCACTGGCAACACATATACACATGGATATGCTATTCTTAAACTACTAGCCAGCCAAGGACAGGACCAAGGCAGGAAGTTTGAATATAGATTAACAGGCTCATAACTTTGCTTAAAAGTGTACTACACACTGGGGAGGCTAAGCTGGCTGCTACAACAGTCTCTTAGTAGGGCTCCTGTCCATTAAAGGAAGAATAATTCACAGGAAGTGGCTTTGGAGTGGATCAAAGCACAAAGGAGAGAGGGGAAATTATAATTTTGAGAAAGATATGCACAAACAACACTTTTGGGCAATTCTGGAGAGGTAAGCACTATTTCCCCCCCAACCCCCCAGTTGAGCTGCAGCATCTGTCTAGTCTGAGCAGCATGAGTATCACTTAGATACTAACTATGCCACCTTCTGTACAACTCTGGGTAAATATACACTCCTACATGAGATACAAATAGAAACATATCTTGATTTACAAAAAAGCCTGCAGAGTACACCTGGGGTTTACTGACCATCAGCACTGATCTGTGCTGCTCACTACTGTTATAACACATTAAATATTCTATAACAACCTTAAATTACGACACGGGAAGAAAGATTACTGCATCACTTAATATTTTATTGTTGATGAAGTATCCTAGACATCTTTTGTGCCCTCATTTTACCTGAACATGTCGACTGTGTCCAGCATTCAGATGCACAACTTTTTCTTTTAAATTAATGCGTGATCCACAACCCTTTGTGATCCAGCCATGTAAACCAAAATGAAATAAAAAAAATAAACCAGAGGGGAGAAAAAGCAAGCAGAAAACCATGTGGTTTGAAACCTAGAGGATGGTGCCCCACGCTGCACCATGTGTTTTAATTATCGAGCTCAGTTACTGAGCCGTGTRTACGAGCCCTTCCTCAAAAATGATGGCAAGTTCAGTACTTTCCTTTCTGGAGTATGCTGCCTGGTTTTGAACTTGAGCTGCTGAGAGAGTTTATGAACAGAGCTGCTGTTTTATTTACTCTCAATTAATCATGCTCAACTGTAAACAAAGTGTCTGTTTTAGTTCTGCTGACAATTACCCACTTGTCAACATCTCCCTCAAGTACCTTCAGCATCTGGCAACAGCACAAAACTGCTACATCAAAATGAACATTTTGTCTCAATAAAAAGATAGACGCGTGGCAGGTTTTCATCAGGCTATATTGTTACTAATGCAACCAGACCACTTCCTATGGAATATTTATTTACAAAGGGGGAGGGAAGCCAAATTTTATTCCCATTAGTAAGGCAGACTCAAGGAAGAAAGTAGCAGAGACCCCCAAAGAGCACCCACACCTCCCCACAAAGGCAGAAGTGAGCCCTCCCTGCAGCCTGCCTGGTGCCTGCCATGGGCCTACTGTTCTGCTGGGGCAGGCCTGGCCCCAGCTTCACCAGTCACCTTGCCAAAAGCTGCAGAGTAGGACTTGTTTCTTTACTTTGTGGTGTTCAGCAAATCCCGATGTAAATGCAAACCACTTACCAGTCCCTCCCCAAATACTTTTAGTATGAAAATCTTTCCACTCCTTGCTCCATGACCTGGGCTTTCTTTGGTCCCCAGAGCTCCCTTACTGGTTTGAATTTTGTCATTTTAAGCTTTTAAGATGTAATTATTCCCATTAGCTCAAAATCCTTCCTGCATTTAAACACAACCACCCTCGTGCTTAAATTGCTAGCTACAAGGTAAACTGCAGATAGCCTGGCACCTTTTTGGGTACAGTCAGGTGAAATTGGACACTCCTTTTCTTCTGAGGGGACGAAGGCAGYGTTACCAGGTGGCTCCTCAGCTTGCAGGTGGCCTCCCTAACAGGCAAGGAGGCTCCAGGGTGCTGGGCCTATGGACAGCATCACCTCATACCTCAGAGGAGCAGAAACAGTGTGCTGTGGCTCTGGTTACCTCAAGTTTTTAATATTATTTGAAACTTAATCCTGCTCTCACAAAATAACAGGAAAATCTGACTAACTTCACTAGAAGGCAACCCAATCCTACACCTTTTCTCCACAGAACTAAGTTTTCTTCCCAGAATAAAATACTTGGGGGTGCAGGGGAGGGCCGGGAACTCGATAGTAACAGAGCCCCAAATGGAGCGGGCAGGGTCAAAGCAGAGAGAGCGCATCCCCGCACCGGGCCATACCGTGCATTGGGCGGCAGCGGGCTCCGACGCTCTCGGCTCCGGGCGGCGGCGGCGGCTCCCGGTTCAGCTCGGCGGGGCTGGGACAGCGACGGCCCCCGCCCGGGGGAGGGGCGGCTCCGCGCGCCCCTGCGGAGAGGCGGGCGGCGGGACGTCGCGCCCTGCCACGACCTAATCAATCTTCAGCTGTGTAATTGATTCTAATGAACTCGGCTTTCTGTCTCCGCGCGCTAATGACCGCCCGAAGTCAGCGGCGGGCTCCGGCCGCGGCTCCCCGGMCGCAGCGCCCGCCCTGGCCGGACCGCCAGCCTCCCCTTTAACCTTCTCCTCTCTGCACAATTAATTGAGATATCTTTTATACTTGATGTGTTGTAAAATTAATGCCTAATTTATGTAATTAGTCAATTAACTATAATTCTAGCATATGGTGCCAAATGCCCAGAAGGTGTTCTTGTTTCCCAGGTACTTATTTTGATGTCATGAAATGCAGCTAATTAATTTTACATGCCTATTAATTTCGGATCTATTTAGCGGCTCCCTTTGTGAAGGCAGATTTAATATTTGTCTTTCTAACCTTTTTGGGCAAATTCCGCGCTCGGTGTTGAAATGGAGGTGACTTTTTAAACACATTTCCATCCGTCTCCCTTTCCTCCGCGGCGCCTCTGCTGCCACCGGGTCGATCCCTCCTGTGTGAAGATGCACAAGTGCTGATTATGTATAGCTTCCCGCACATCTATAACTGTCGCAAGATACGGCTATTGAATTTAAATCCGATTAATATTTAATATTAAACATTTCTGAGGGAATTTTTGTTTGTTTTTTGCAAAGCACAATATCCCACGGACATTTTTTTTAATAGCTGCTCTTAATACAATACTCCTTGGAAAAATTATGAGAATTCAAGTATTGCCTAATTAGAAAATGAGCGTAATCTTGCTTGCTGCCTTCTGATCCTCGCAGTTCTCCTGTTTGCGCTGAGAAACTGCGAGCTCCCTGCCAGCGCGCCCTGCGCTTCACTGCTCCCGGCACCGGGGAAGCACTCCCCGCTCCTCCCCAGCGAAACAGTTCAGGTTACACTTCTGTCTCTTTCGGAAAGAGATCGCATTTGATTTTGTGCAGAATACTAAGAAAGAGGAGAGTATTCCTCTTCTTTCTGCAGTTTGTGCAGAGATTAAGGGGTTAATCGCATCATRGGCTTTCCCGCTCCCCAGATGTTGAGAAAAGATTTAAGTAGAGAAAAAGACGGAACCCGTAGCCTACGCTTCAAATTCCCAGCGACACCCTTTTCCCCTTCGCTGCAGCAGTACTAATTGCCGCATTATACTTATATCTGGGGTGAGGGGAGATAAAAATGCACCTGGCTGAGGGGCGCAGGATTCCGGGCGGGCGGGCAGCGACGGGGCAGCCCGGGCGGCGGCGGGCGGGTGCGCTCCCGCTGCCCGGCCTCCCACCAGCCCCGGGGAATTTCTTTCCCGCGGAGCGGCAGGGCAGGGCAGGAGCTGGTTTTTTAAGACGTCTACGCGAGTGCTGTGGCGTCATAAAACTTTTATCCCCCTTTCTGGATAAATTAATGAGCAATTTAATTAATAAAATCACAGAGTAGCGTAAGTGCTATGATAATGAAGTTAAATGAGCGCGCAGTAAAATATTCACTAATCCAGCACATTGGCAAATGCCCCCTTAATTCTGCTTAGCACTAAAAGGGTTTTGAGCACCATAATGAGATTCCTCTGTCTGCTAATTAATTGACACTCTCCTGAATATTCATATGTGCTAGCACCAATACGTTCCTAATTGCACCGTGGAATGGATCTCAGAGGAAAGTAAATCGCCATAGACTTAATTAAAATAACGTATGCCAGATCCAGCTCGCTGAAGATGAGACATTTGCCATCAAGCCGTGTAAGAAAGTGGCACCTGGTTTGTACCGAAAAATGAGAGAAAATCTTTATCCCTCCCAAGGTGAAGTCAGCAGGGGCTACGAAGTGCCAGGCTTTTCAGCCTGGAGATCT
The DNA here is from genome assembly GCA_035582835.1 of Phoebastria nigripes. NCBI lineage: Eukaryota > Metazoa > Chordata > Aves > Procellariiformes > Diomedeidae > Phoebastria > Phoebastria nigripes. Next base: position 225,637 of record JAYKAV010000007.1, read on the forward strand.
GGAAGCGAAAGAGAGCTTCGCCTTCAACTACCGAAATCGGTGCGCGACCCGCGAGGGTGGCGCGGGAGCCTGTTTACCGACGACGGTGCTGCGCACGGAATAAACAGGCTCCGCAGTTCAAAGCACGGGGAGCGGGCTTTACACGGCGAGGTGGAAGAAATCTGGCCAGGGATGCCCTCTACAGAGGCGTTCAGGGAAAACCGTTTGTCTCTGACGAGGGAGGGGAGGAGGGGGAGGCAGGGAAGGAGGGAGGGAGCAGCCACATTTGTAAACTTTTCCTTGAGGGGAATCCGGTGCCTTTGAAGCTCAGTCTCTGAATGGATTGTTCTTTGCACCTCCAGACTAATACTGTGAACTAATATTGTACATTTAAATTGTTCTGCTGTTAAAAGCGTGGCAAGTTGCACTGAGAAATGAGTGCCTGCCGCCGCCTGGCCGCGGCCTTCACCTCCCGCGCCGGGGGACCGGGCGGTGGCTGCGCCCGCAGCGCCCCGGGGCTCGCTGCAGTGGGCAGGCTGCGCCCAGGCCCGCGCATCCCCCTCTCTCACTGAAAGCAGACGTAAAGCGGTTTGCTAAGTCTCTTCCTTCCCTACCAGCTCAGGAAACGAAAAGAAAAATCGGTTTCTTGGAAAAGACAGCTTTTAAAAAAATCACCACAGGTTAGAAACTAAAAAGAGTTTATTTGAAGACATACAAATGCATATTTATTATACACATGTACGCATTAACAATGTAAATTACACCGCCAGCACTTGCTGGTTGTTTATTCATTAGATCTTTAGAAAATCTACATTGCCTGCAGATAGCGGGATGATAATGTGAAATACACAAGCAGTTTACCCTAGCAGCTCCGCCCAGCTCCGCGCAGCTCCGCGCGGGGCTACCAACAGGTCCGCGGGGCCGGGCGGCTGCGCGCTCCGGCACGGAGCGGCGGGCCGGGCTCACGGCCGGCCCCGGCTCCCTTCCACTAGCGGGGGGGGGTCTTCCTGAAAGTGTAATTCTGCCTCGACGAGAAAACGGTCGTGCCAACTGAAACTACCGTCACCCAAAATACAGGGCAAGGGTTTTAGAGGTCGTGGCCTAAGAGAGAGCAAACTTAGACGGAAATACTTCCTAGCAGAAGAAATACGAGGGGGCTCTCCCCTGAACGACAGAACTCAAAAAACTGCCATTCGCAATGTCTTTTATTCCCATGTGAAATCTTTCCTCTCCAAAGGAAAAAAAAATCCTCTATCAAATTCTTCCCTCTTTAGCTGATTGAATGCTGTATGACTACAGTATTTCTCGATAATAAAGACAGAGAAAAAATACAAGGGAAGAAATCGCTGCGGGGAAATATTTTCTAAAGTTAGACCCAAAGAACTTCTTACAGGAATTAAACATTAAAGGTTAATATGTTTTTTGCTGCAGAGCTGAGGGTTGATGGGAAGACGGGAGCTTTGCTCGTGTCGTGAGGGAAGCAGCCGGGGAGCTAAGGCAGGCGGAGGATGTCAACAAATGTAAGGAAGCGCTGGAAGCCGCTAGACTCGGAAAACGCAGCCAGCGCTTCGCCTGTAACTGCCAGGCTGCCCTGTCGCACTCCTGCCCTTCCCTTCCCCTCCCCTGCACGGGCGCAGAGCGTGCGGCGCCGCGCTGCGCGGTGCGGTGCGCTCCACCGCGCCCCCGCCCTGCCCCGCGGTGAGCGTAGCCCAGCGCCGAGCCGCCGCCCGCGGCGCTCAACGCCGCGCCAGAGGCGCCCCGAGCCGGCCCGCCGGCAGCCCTGTTGCTTTTCTGGAGATATAGCGTGGCCGAGGAAGGCTGTGCCCCCAACCCGGCGGCCACCTTCCCCGTGAGACGGGCCCGGGCTTCGCATGTGTCCAGGCGCCGCGGGGGCTCTGGCGGGCGGTGCTGTCCCGCCCCGCAGCGGGGCCCGGCCGGGCCGCGGGGGCGGGGAGCCCCACGCTCAGGAATTGTCTTCCCTGTCCCTGGGCAGCTTGGTGGGTGGCAGCCGGGCGGGGGGCGGGCGACATGGGGAGGGGGCGCTGCGGCAGGAAGGCAAAGCGCAGAGCCCCGGCGCCCACACACTCACACCGCCCCACCCTCCCCACCGCGCCGCAGCTTTACGGCTGTAACTTACGGATCTGTTTGCAAACATGCCCCCTGCCAATAGGGAGAAAAACACAAGCATTCAAAGTTCTGACCCTAATTAAATCCCGGCTCGTTAAAGACTTCACACAATGGAGGAAAATGTTTCTCTTAAAGTTTGCCTGAGCCTGAATTCCGCAAGCGGTTATTACCTTTGCTTTTAAAGAGGGGAAATAACCGTAACGTGCGCGCCATTATTCTTGTGGATATGCAATTTAAAATCATCGTCAATTGTCATAAAAACCATTTCACAATGTTTGGCTAAGTAATAACTTAGTCATTTAAAGGTGGTTTTGCCCTGTGCCACAGACATCCAATTCAAGGAAGATTTACATTGCTTATGGATTTTGCACCGCAATTCTGACCGCAGCGGGAGGGGGACTCAGCCTTTTTTTTTTCTGGTTTTGTACGGAACACCAAGACAAGAGCAGACTGTGGGAGAAAGCGTGAGCGAGATAAGCATGGTTTGGAAAAAAGCTGATGATTAAAAATAAAGTTTATGAAACGGACTGATTTGGAAAGAAGAGTCCTTTAAAAAAAAAAAAAAAAAAGAAAGAAAGAAAAAGAAAGGAAAATCAAGTTTGCTCCACCCAGCTATTAACCAAAACACAATACCTTTTTCTGGGTGGTACTGCACAGAAGTTGATTCAGTTTTGACAATGTTGTTTAGCTATCATTTGCTATTTTGAATGAATGGGAGCAATCCCCCTTTTTACAACAGTTGTTTCCTATTATGGAGAGGTGCAGCAGTTGAGGGCAGACATGTGAAAGTGGCTGTTTGATTCCCTTTTTCATCCCCCTGACCCTGCCTTTGTCCCTCCTCACCCTGGGAATGTCACGCCTCACTACTTCACTTTGAGATGCTCTAGAAAGTGGCTTTGTTATTCCCTTTTAGACATACACGAAATTGTTCTCATTCCCCCTGCTGTAAAAGATACTTCAAATTGGGACTCGGTTCACAAGTGCAATGCAATTTGGCTTAGCTCAACCTTTGTTCTGCTTGTACAAATGACCAAACAGTGCACACATTATACAGTTGATCTACTGCTCCCTTTACACCAGAGTTAGGGGCTGGGGGGAAAGCAAGTTAATCCCTTCGATACTAAGGTGGCATTTTCAATATTTCCTACAATGCGAAAAAGAGAAGAGAGGGCAGTTTGAAATGCGACATTTATTTAAAAGGGAAGATTAAAAAGAAAAAGTTTGCGAGGCCTCCCTTGATACTTCTCCAAATAAATAAACAACCAACAAATCCCAAACGTGTAGATAAATACTCCAGCGCCTCCGGGAAGGGAAGGGAAGGGAAGGGAAGGGAAGGGAAGGGAAGGGAAGGGAAGNAAGGGAAGGGAAGGGAAGGGAAGGGAAGGGAAGGGAAGGGAAGGGAAGGGAAGGGAAGGGAAGGGAAGGGAAGTTTACCACGAAGACAGGCCCTCAGGGCAATAACGTGGAGATTGAAGCTGGAATCCTCGCTAACAGCACAGTAGTTAACAAAACGCTCGGGGAGAGGCGCTGAAGCGGTGGCTAAGCCCGCGGCCGCGGGCGCACACCTGCGCACCCCCGCGGAGGTGGGGAGCGGGCGGACAGCCGAGGCGGGGGGCGGGCAGGTGCGGGCAAGGAGGGGCGCGGAAGGCGGGCACCGCCGTGGGCAGGGCTGCGTGCCTAGGCCGGGCTCACGCTCTGTGTGTCGGATCCGCGTAACACTGGCACCCCTCGGAGCCGTCCCTGGGAGGCCCTGGCGGGTTTGGGGGGGTGGGGAGTGTGCGGTGCTGCGCTTACCCACGCGTGGATTTACCGCCGGCGGCAGGTGGAGCGCAGAGGGAAAAGAGCTCTCCTTGGAAAACCGGCTCCGGTCAGGAACCAGGTGCTCCGGGACAGCCCCAGGAGCGCTGAGCGGGAACAGCAGCCTTTTCCCGGGGTTAAGGAAGCCGGGTAGTCCCAGCGCGGGCTCTCAGCGTGCGGGGCACGGGCGAAACGGCTGCCCGCTGCACGGGGGCCGGGGCCCAAGAGCGATGAGCCCTGCGTCAGCCGGGACCCGCTCGTCCCGGCAAAGGCAGCGCGTCCGGAGCGCGGCCCCGCGGCAGCCGGCAGAGGCCTTTGAGTTTCGACAAACTTTCGGCGCCGGGCTCATACGTGCCCCTGGGCTCCGCCTGCCCACGGCAAGGCGCCACGCAAGACACAACCACTCGCGCCCTCGCATGCAGATGGGCCCCAGGCCGGGGGCGAGGCAGACACGGGGGAGCTCGGGCGCCCCAGCTCGTCTCCCTCGGGGCCGCCGGACAGGGCCGCAGCGGCCCCCGGGAAGAGGGAGGATGGGCAGTGCCAGGGCTGCCTCCTCCCTGACTCCGACGAGGATCAGGGTCCACCGATCCTCCAGCCATGAGGAAGAGAGGGTGTCCTGGGACATGGGGACCGGCCGTCCTCCGATCCACCCCCGGCGGCGGCGCAGCGGGGCCAGGTGCCCGGTCGGGCTGTCGGTGCTTGAAATCCCCGACGGGGCGGGCGAGAACAGCGCATACAGGGAGCCGGCATTAAGTAGCACGACAGCGACGAGGAGCCAGCGGGCGGCGGCAGGGAAGGGGCGACGGAGCGCGCTGCCCAACGCCGGGGGCGCCGAGCCCCGCGGGATGCATCCGTGCTCGAGCCCGGCCCCCCGGGCACAAAGGGCGCTGCAAATCCCGAGCAGTTCTATTGCTATCAGGAATACAGGTTTGGGGAGCAGTTCTCAGTCCAGCCTTGACAGGCAGGGGGAGTTTGTTTAGTGCTCATTGCGAAAGGAACAAAATCCTTTTGAAAGGGCGCTAAGTAGTTTCACGCCAAAGTGGCAGATTTGGTGAAGAATGTGGGGTGGGACAAAGCCCCGCCGTTCCCAGAGCGGCCGAAGCGCTTCGGGAAAGCGCACCGGGAATTCAAGCACACAGAAAAGTGGGAGAGCCCAAATCTCTCCGCTTCCTTCTCCCTCCCGGCCCCCGAGAAGCAAAGAGAAGCAGAACCATCACAAAAAAAAAAAAAGCGCGAGGGTTAGCCGAAATGCAGCCACAAACAGCACCCTGGAGTTGACTTTCCAACACGGGGGAAGCTTGCTCAGAACCTGGCATTGTGTTTTGCAGCCTAGGAAACCCTAAGAAGCTGGTAGTTCCCCCCTCCCTTCTCTTTTCTCCCAAATGGTTTGTAAATATTAACAAGGTTGTGAGCTATTCTCTCACACAGAGTGGATTTTTTTTCTTTTCTTTTTTTTTTTTTTTTTTTTTAATCCTTGGAAAACTTCTTGGCTTCCCCCCACAGCCCCTCTCCCACTCCTCCCCTCTGCAAAGCTACACACCTGCTTGCAGCCACAAAGACTCAAAATCAATATTGTATTTGTCACTTTTCTGTCTCCTTTTCCTCTCTCAACAGCCCCGCTTGCCACTGAGGCGAATTGTGGATTTATGGAGGAAAATTAGCATAAATTATTACCAAATCTGTAAATGTGTGTGGTCTTGCTTGTGGGAAAGGGGGCTATTGCAAACCTTCCATGCAGAAACATGGTCCATGATGGGCTCCATGCAAGGGCTGAATGGCTATTGCACGAAATAGATTTCCATTAGGTTTGCACATTGATATAATTGACTTATGTGTATTTTATACAGTTTTCCCAACACTTCCCCGAGCTCCTTATTTGAATTAGGCTTCAGAAAAACGTCTATTTGTTTTGGTTTTCTGCACAATGGATTTGGATTCACTTGCCCCCTCCTCCCTAATGTTGGCTTTCAAAGTAAAAGGCAAATGCTACAAGTTACATTTAAATCCTATATTGCCCAAGTCTGTCATCTGTTGCATGCTTAACACGAGGTGAAACTTTGGGTATCAATTACCGGGATGACTTTGCCTGCCCTACCCCTCCGCTCACACATTCCTTTGCACTGGGAAAAAAAAAAAAAAAAATTGGGCGCCTTACAGCCATACCTCGTTCGCACTCGGAGTAGCAAATGACAACGGAAGTCGACTTTTCTTTAACTTTATAGCTTGCGGGTTCCCATTTGCGCCAGCGGTTGGTTTTTTTCTTTCTTCGAAAAGAAAAGGTACCGGCAAAAAGAGGAAGAAAATAATTTGTCAGACTGAATTTTATTTACTCCCGTGCTGTTTCTGAGCTCTCTTTTTGACACGCATCCCAGGAGCGAACTCGGGCTGAGAGAATCCGAACTGAGGGGTGTTAGAAGTTGGGGGGGGGGGGGCGGTGTCGGAGGTGTCCATTAAATGCACGTATTTGGGTGCTCTCAATATAAAAATAGAAGCCTTCTGCCCGGTGTCCTAGGGGACGCTGGGAGGAATCTGTCCTCATTTCAGAGTATTGTTTTTCCTACCCTCTAACAAACATCCATCGTCTCATCACCTCTTACCCCCCAAAAAACCAGTTTGGAGGCTGCCTTCCTGCCCTGCCCGGCTGGCACGAAGCACCTCGGAGCCGGTTAACTAAGCAAGGCAGCTCCCGGGCTCTGAACCGCACGAACACCCCCGGGCCCCTCTCTGCAAGGGCGGTGACATGCGGCAGGTCTCTCCCCCAAAAGGGCTCGTTAGCTCGGCAACGCGGGGCCGAGGTCGGCTTCTCGGATTCCTAGAAACAATTATTTGCCCATTATTCTCTAAACGACATCCTGCCCCGAGAGAGAGGGATTAGATGGGACTGAGGGCAGCCGGGTTGGAACGAGGGGAACGCAGTTTAACACACACGACGTCGGAGCTAGTTGCAGTGTGAAATGCGTTTTCAAGCTGCTGCGAGGTTTCAGAGAGCCCTGCTTGATGGGGACTGTCCCTCCGAGAAGACTCCAACGCGCCCGCAGAGCCCGTCTCGCAGCAGCCCGCGCTGCACGGACAGCCGGCACGGCGCTCCCTCCCCCACCCCAGTTATTTTTGCTGAATTAAGAAGGTGACATTATTCTTTTCTTCAAGTACTTCTGTTAATATTGAAAAACGTGCGCTTGCATTTCAAGTGGGCGCGCTCAGCCTCAGCAGCCATTTCAATATTAATGAAATTGTTTAATCTCCTAAATTCATCGTGTTTAAGTTACGTTTTGGTGAGTTATTGACCGACTCCGAAAATATTGTTAATGGAGTGGATGTGTATTCACCACAAAGGCTCTTCTTCGGCTTGCAGCTCCTGAGACAATCTTTTATTCTGGCTGTAGGGTGACAGGATGTACCGCAGCCTCGGGAATACACATCATACAAACTTCCCTCCTATGCCAGGGCAAGCCTGGGACCTGCCGGGCCTGATCCTCCCCCCAGGACACATGGCTGGCAGAGGAGCTGCTCGTCTGGGCTGCTGTTCTAGGATCGGGCCTTGGTTCCCGGGGAGGAGGCAGTAGAGTGGAGCAGAGAGCGCCGCAACTCGGGTGTTACACATCCTGCCTGCTCCTACACACACAGGTGCGCACCGAGAAGCACACAGGTACACGAAAAGCCTGAGACGCATCACAGAAATCCCGCAGAAGGCGTCAGGTTGACGATATTTAGCACGGTAACCGGTGACACGGACCGGTTACCCCAGACCAGCTCTGCGGGACCCCCCTGCCCCGAGGCCGGCCGGCTGGCGCGCAAGCTGCGCCCCGGCGCTGCCTACCGCGGCCCCCGGCCCCGGGAGCAGGACAGCGGCCCGGAGGGTAGCTCGGCACCGAGCACACCGGGGCTGTGCCCCGGCCGCGGACCAGGAGCCCGGCCGCTGCAATGTATTTTAAGGCGACTCCCACGGCTTTGCACCAACAGGTTCGCGGAACTAGAGCAACGGTCCTGCCTGGGCTGGGGTGGGGGTGGGGAGGAAACTTCCCGGGGCGGCTACGGAGGAGCCCCGATCTTTTCTCTCCTCGAAAGAACCTTCGCTCGGAGAGAGCGGGTTTGGCAAAGAGAAAGTCTCTCGTTACAGGGAAAAAGGCTCGCCTTAAGTTAGCCAACAATACAAATCAGATAACAATGCAGAACAAACAGAATACCACAGCCAAGCAATTTCCATGTCAAACATCCCACTGCTCAGTACCTCCATTTGTAAGTGTGAATTGCAGACTAAGCTTCCTGCAAAGTCCACAGAGAGGTTAGTGCATACCTTCCCCGCCACCCCCAGCCACCGGGTACCATCGCACTGCAATTCCGCTGGCGGAGCCTTTTCACCCCTCGCCTTGCCTTCAAATGGAAATGATTCCCATTGGCCCAAGGTGTCCATGTAAATAGGTGTAAATGAAACCAGATTATGCCTTTCTCCCCAGCCCCCTCCTCCCCGCTCCCCTCCCCCTGCTCCCAAGGCGATTGTCATATGATAGCAAAGAAGTGGCACATTAATGAAGCGCCTCTACAGGGGTCTTTTCTGCTCATGTCACCACATAAAACTATCAGATGGTTAGAGGAAGGACATGGAGGCAACTACTTAGCTCATCGCGGCTGCAGAGAAGCAAACAAGCCTCTGCTACAGTCCAGCTGCCGGTGGTGTAAAAGAAGCTGATTCAGCCCGCGGAGAAGGGAGGGGTGTACAAGAGGATTCCCAAAACCAAGCCAGCTCGCTGCCTCCTCAGGAGTAAACCGGAGCACAGTGGCCGGGAAAGGAGCGAGAGACACGCCGGAGGAGCGGGGTGGGAAAGAGCCCGGACTCCAGGCTGCGTCCCGGATGCGGACTGTCAACTTCCAGCAACTTTAAGGTGGGCATATGCAGGGCTAGCATGGAGTGGGGTGGGAGACAAGGGGAGGGGATAGGGTGGGAGGGGGTCCCCTTCTCCTCCTCGCTGAGGCCAGAAGGCAGAGCTACCACTAGAGTAACTTTACCGGCGCGGGCTGCTGCGGGGAGGCCAGGCTGAGCGAGGCCGGAGCTGGGAGAAAGGCACATCGCTTTTCCCCCGCCGGCGGCGCAGAGCTCCAGGTTGGTTTCCCCTGCCCCCATCCCGCCCCCCGAGGGCTGAGGTCCGCCGTGCCCCTTCCCCGTGCCCTTCTTTCTCCAGCCCGGCCCCACACCCACACGTTGCCCCGGCCGGGTGTCGGTGCAAATCCTTTCGGACTTATCCCTCTCCCCCCAATCCCCGACCCTCTCCTTGTCGCTGCCCTTCTGCAGATCACCGCGCGTCCCCTAGCGAAGATGCCTCGCCCGGGCAGAAACACTTACAGTGATCAGAAGCCTCCCTACTCCTACATCTCGCTGACCGCCATGGCGATCCAGAGCTCCCCGGAGAAGATGCTGCCCCTGAGCGAGATCTACAAGTTCATCATGGACCGCTTCCCCTACTACCGGGAGAACACGCAGCGCTGGCAGAACTCCCTCCGCCACAACCTCTCCTTCAACGACTGCTTCATCAAGATCCCGCGCCGCCCCGACCAGCCGGGCAAGGGCAGCTTCTGGGCGCTGCACCCCAGCTGCGGGGACATGTTCGAGAACGGCAGCTTCCTGCGCCGCCGCAAGCGCTTCAAGGTGGTCAAGTCGGACCACCTGGCCCCCAGCAAGCCGGCGGACGCGGCGCAGTACCTGCAGCAGCAGGCGAAGCTGCGGCTCAGCGCCCTGGCGGCCACCGGCACCCACCTGCCCCAGATGTCCACGTACAACCTCGGCGTGTCCCAGCCCTCCAGCTTCAAGCACCCCTTCGCCATCGAGAACATCATCGCCAGAGAGTACAAGATGCCCGGGGGCCTCGCCTTTTCCACGATGCAGCCCATGCCGGCCGCCTACCCCCTCCCCAACCAGTTGACTACGGTGGGCAGCTCCATTGGCACGGGCTGGCCCCACATGTATAGCTCCGGCATGATCGACACCGCCACCCCCATCTCCATGGCCAGCAGCGAGTACGGCGCCTACGGCGTGCCCATTAAGCCGCTCTGCCATGGGGGGCAGACTTTGCCGGCCATCCCCGTCCCCATCAAGCCTACCCCCGCCGCGGTGCCGGCCCTGCCCGCCTTGCCCGCGCCCATCCCCACCATCCTCTCGAACTCGCCGCCCTCCCTCAGCCCCACGTCCTCGCAGACGGCCACCAGCCAAAGCAGCCCGGCCACCCCCAGCGAGACTCTCACCAACCCGGCGCCCGCCCTGCACTCCGTGGCGGTGCACTGACCCGGGCCGCCCGCACGGACTCCGGCGTCCCCTTTCTCCCAAAGTTTCCGCGGAGCTCTCCTCCCTCCCCTTCTCTCCCTCCTTCCGCTTCTTTCCTCCCTCCTCTCTTCTCTTTTCCTCGAAAGCAGAGACAACTTTCCGCGGGAAACTGAGGTTTGCCGTTCGCGTGAGCTGCCTTTCTGCTTCGCCCCTTCAGCCGTGCCCTCCTTCGCGTCTCGGCTTCTTTCCTGGTTCTGAACTTCGTTTTCCGCTCTTCTGAGGCAAAACGAACCGACCCGGCCCGCCCCCCTCCCCGCCCGGTAGGAACTGCCATATGCATCACTAGTTTTCCAAAAGTACTTCAGGCATCTTTCATTTGCTGGGTACCAGGCAAGCCTGGCCCAGCAATGCCTCTTTCCCTTCCTTTGTCTGGGGAAGAGCAGGGGTTTATATAGGACCGATCTTTAAAACAATAAACAGTGTGAAATGGCTGCAGTCTCACTGCATGAGGGCAGCGACGTTTCCATCCTCCAAGCAGTAAACGCTTGCATCTTGGAAACGCCGGAAAGTGCTCGTGTCCTTTGTGTGGGTGCGTGTGCGTGTCCGCCTGTGCGTGTATCGTTGTTACGCAAAGGGCAGGATTCCCGCAGGGCAAGGCTGCGGGACCTGCAGGCTCAATCGCCCCTAAGAAGGAGCGGTGCGCTGGCAGCCAGGGTCCCGCAGGTAAGGGAGGCGGCGGGCGAGCAGGAGGGCGGCGGGCGGCCCTGCCGGTTGTGGCTCCCCGCCCGCGGCCGGGGGCGCGGTGCGGCGCGGTGCGAGCGTGGGGAGCGCCGCGGAAGCAGGATGCCGTGCAACGGAAAGGCACCCGTTCACTCACTCCATACCTATATTGTTTACAAAGAGCCTGTTTTAATGTAAATACTGAACTTGCATCTGTACTGTAAATCAGATGAGGTCCCCTTCGCAGTACCTGTTGTAACGTGGATGTTTACTGTAGTTTTCAGGTGGAAGAGAAAGAGAAGTTAATTTGTCTGTTAACTTCTGATTAATCTGAAGGTTTGGGGAGCTGAGGGTTTCTTTGTTTTTTAAATTTTGTAGCTATTTATTTCATAGCTTAAAAACAAACAAAAATAACAACAACAACAACAACAACAACTGTTACCAAGCACACAACCCGTCATAGCTTAAGAAAAGCTGCTGAAGTCACTGGTAAAACGTGGAGAAGTAACACAACAGCAGGTACAAACTGTGGAGGTCATCCTGATTTCTGCTGGAGCTTTGCAGACAAGAGAGAGGGGGCTAGGGAAACTGTAAATGTTTGTGTATAGGAATGATTATAAAATGTGTAAAATGCACTTTTGTTTGATATATTCCTTTCTAGTTTTAGGTAGTTTGCTGGAAACCGAACTGTTGTTCTGTTGTGAACTGCTTAAGTTAAGAAAAAAAAGAAAAAGAAAAAAACACAAACGGCATTAGTGTCTATTGAAACTGACATTTCTTTTTAACTTTTTTTTCCTGTACAGAATAAGCATGGCATTTTAAATATTGGTGTTCTTATTCCCAGCATGTGTGTTTTAAGACAAAGGTTAAAAAAATGTCTATGTTAAATTATGAACCTAGTCGTCCAAAATAATATTTTCTCATTAAAATATGTAAATGCAGATTTAGTTTCTTATTTGTCTTTTTAAAGAGTTTACACGAGAAAAGTAAAAGCATCAGTTCATGAAAAAGGAATGACGTTATTCCAATATTTAGATAATCTAAGCAGCCTTTTCACGGGAAGTTACTATAAATACAGTTATTAACATACCATAACATGTTAGATAAAACTGTCATTATCGCCGGTTTACCGAAGAGATAACATACGTAAGTGTGTTCTGTGGTTTTTATATCTACACATATATGCATACACACATACATGCATTTGTGTCCTATACACTTATACCAAATATAAACACGTATTACATTTACGCCTGTGTGGATGTATACTTATCACCTACATACTCCCAGCTAAATTTTCTCTAAAAAGTATAAAAATTAGTAAGCTTCTACAATACAGAGCAAACATAAAAATCTTTAAAGAATTAGTTACTTTTTAAGACTGAGAATACTGAATTTTTTGTCAATTGTGGTTTTTCTTACAAGTGGCATCTCAAAATCTTTTTTGAGTAAAAGTGAGCTATTGTAGCCTTTTACCTGCCGTTTAAACCTCCTCAAGCATTGCAGTTACTCCAACCACTGCTATAATTTCTCCATCTCTATTGATCACACTTTCCAAAAACGGTAGGTTGCAAACTGTAACACTTAAAATTGTACCCGTTTTTCTGTAAGCCAATATACAGTCCCTTTTAAAAAGTAAGGGCAAAGTAGTTACAATAAAAACTGGATTCTGGGCACCTTCCAGTGTGGTTCTCCAATTCTTTTAGGGATTTTGCAAGGATTCTGCAGCTGTTGAAAAGGGTAGAAGCAGTCTAGTGAAATTAGTAAATAAGTGTCTCAGGGATGAGGCAGTCTGCACCAAGAGCGCAGTTAGGAGACAACCGAATACTTAAAGGCTTATTAGCAAGAAAACGACATTGTATTCTAATGAACGGACAGGATTCACTAATTCCACGGCAATGATGTTACAGAGGTTTTGTCTCTGCCTGATCTCTCTCTGAATTTCTGGACCATAAACAGCACAAGTGACATCCCCATTTCCTTACTACATACGGCAAGGTCCTTGCAAAAGTTTTAAGATTAATGTAGAGGGTAATTAATCCAGTTGCGACCATTTTTTTTTTTTAAAGAGAACGGATCCCACACACAGAAAAAAGGTGGAAAATACATGAATCATTGGGCTGATTAAAATGCATGAAGCTGCTAAAGCTTGTCAGACGGGGGACAACTGAACTCATTCATCAAGTCCAACCCACGATTATATCAACACGATCAGCTAAAGAAAGCATTCAAAACTTATCACCAGATCAATGGACACATAACTCGACAAACTTTTCCTAAACAAGCGATGACCTACATTTTTAGACAACGAGGACTCTTTTTCTCCTTCCTTTCTTTTTTTCTTTTAAGATCTAGCAGTCAGAACAAATCCTCAAAGATGAAATCCGAGCGCAGCTAAGAAGATGAAGCTGCACTTTCAGGGTCTTTTTTAAACTATATAGTAATCAGCGGAGATAATGGTCTGAAAAGATCATGCCCCAAAGCAAAATATTTTCAAAAGGTGCAATAGCTTCCTCGCTACATAATCCGATAGTAAGACTCGCAACCGAACTTTTAAAGTGCCATTTTCCTCTTTATCTCTGCGATTGCCCGAGACTGCCCAAGCCCGAGGACCCCCCTCGCCACCCGCGCCCTCACCCGCGCTGCGGCCGCCAGCGCGCAGCCCGAGGGGCTGGCGCCGCGCTCATACGCGCATCTCTGCCCGCGCCCCGCTCCCCTAAATGTTGCGATGCTTATTTCAAGCGAATACGCAGCTCAGCGCGTCGCTTGAATTTACTGCTTTGACTTGTTAAATCTCCCTAATGGCTCAAGTCCAATGTCAATAAACACAGATCTGAAATAGAACAGCAAGAGACAACAGCGCGGAGGGAAGGGGCGAAGGGGGGGCGAGTGAATCAACCACGGCCGAGCTCTCCGTCGTGTTTAGACATTTCGTGGGGATCGGGGGGGGATTTCTTTATTTTTTATTTTATTTGCCAGCGAGACATTATAAGCTAGGCGTACTTGATGCAAAGAGACCGTTCATTCCAAGCAAAAGCTCTTTTCTTCCGGAGGATGAGTTTGAGCCCGGCTGTGCAAGGTAAGCCCGCGAACCAGTCGTGCTTGGCGACTCGGGTTTTTGCTTCATGTCAGTGCATGGTATGTGAATCCTTTCTCGTCGGGATACTTCTTTTTCTTTTTTTCTTTTTTTTTTTTTTTCCTCTCCCCTCGACGTATGACAAGACACCACCCCACAAGACTGAATCCTCTATTGAAGAAAGCCAGTTCTTTCTCACCCAGAATATTTATTTTCTCTCGGACCGCGTCTTGCGGGGAAGGGCGGTCTGTGCCAGGTAGGGAGAAAAGAACTCCCCGGCGACCCCTGTGAGGGAGTTTTATGAGCCAGCCTTTCTTCAAAAGTGGTCCTTGGGAAAGGGAGAAAAAACTTAGCAGCTTCATCAACTTCAGTGCCGAATTATCTCGGAATCTTAATATAAATGTCACTTTGTGGGTTGTTTTTTTGTTTTGTTTTGTTTTGTTTTTATTAACAAAAAGAAACCGAGGCTGTGAAGCCTTGGAGGGGCTGTATTTGTTTCTTTTAAACTAACAACAAATTATCTAATTAATATGTTTCAATTACAGCATGAAAAAGAGAGGCTTTGGACCGCCTGCAGTGGGTTTACAATAGCCCCAGAGCCCACTATAAGAATTTACAATAACTTCACATCTGTTTCTTTATTTCCCACTTTTCGAGTCTAAAACTCCTCTCGAAATCACTTCAAACCGTGGCCCAAGTTATGAAATATGGTCTCTTTGCCAGGAAAAAAAAAAAGTGGAAAGAAAAAAAGGACAAAACTTTGCAGATCGAGGCTTCATTTGCAAGCTAGAAAGTGAAAGCCCCATTGAAGAGCATTAAACAAATATATTAGAATTCTGTCACTTTATGCAATTGAGTAGATCAAATAAAGGGTCCCAGGCCACTTCATTCACTCTCATTCACTTGAATAGAAAATGCAAAGAATAGCAAACCTAGACTGGGCCACCGATGTAGATTTAGCCCTTTTTTTCTAAGAGACAAAAAGGCTGAATTTTCACAAACACATTGCTGACTCGGGGACTAGGAAACCAGCACTGAAACCCCTTTGGAATTTAAATTCATTTTATCTTCCTCTCTCTTTCTGCGTCCGTTTGCACTACAGGGCGAGTTGCACGGGCACCCTTGCTTGGAAAAAATACAATACAATACAATAAAAAAATTTATCAAGCCGAGCCACAGTACAGTTTGGAAGGTAACGTTTTTATTTACAAAGAGAAAATGAGGAATCATCCGCCCTTTGCCCAAGCTGCCATGAAAATCGCAGCCCTTTCACAGGACGCTTGGGCAAAGTGCTCCTGCCCGGCTGTACTCCGCGGCCTGCTGTCCCGCCGCGCTAAGGGCACTGCACACATGCGGAGGGCTGCTGTGCTGCGTGGGGCTGGGGTCGGGGCGGGCCGAGGGAGAGCGGGGGAGACCCTCCGCTTTACCCCGCGCCCCTCGATGCCGGGCCCCGCGCCAGCCCCGCCCGCCGCCGGCCTCGTCCCGGCGACGCCCGTAGGCAAGGCCGGGCCCCGCGCCGCGCCGCGCCGCGCCGCGCATCGCAGGGCGGCAGCGCCCCGCTGCCGGGCTAAGCCCGAGGCGCGGGGGACGCGGGCTCCCGCAGCCCCGCGCTGCTCCCGGGCAGGCCGCGGGGCCCCTCCGGGCTCTTAGGAGAGACCCCCGAAACAGCGACCCGGCTCCGCCGTCTGCCCCAGGGCGCTCAGACCTGCTGAGGCCCGGAGACAGCATTTCTCTCCCGTTCATCTGTGCCAGTGCCTAACTGTGGAGCAAGCAACGCAGACAGCAGAGAAACAGCTCCTGTTTTCAGATCAGGTCAGCCCGGGCGAGTGCTGACAGCTGCATACGGACTAGGTGACCCTGCCCTTCCTTTGGCAGCCTTTTTATGTGAAGGTACATCTTCTGCCATCCTTCTTCTGCTGGGGGCCTTAGCACTGAGGCAGCCGGAGCAGGGCAGAGCACTCCAGCACCCAGGGAGGGCCTCACCTTCTGCTCCCTCACATGTCCCTAACATGGCCACTGCCAGGAAGCACCAAAGTGTTTGAAAGGTTAACTCATACCTCAGCTTGTAGGCACTACTAAATAAAGGCTCTTAATTTATTTTATTTATTAAGTAGTAACTAGAGTATTTTGCATTAATTAGAGCAGCTCCTTAGAGAGACACTACAGCCAAGACTAATCTTACACCACAGGAAAATGCTCAGCTCTTCCACTCCCCCAACTACCACAGTCACAGACAGCACACACCACCTGCACGTACTGGACTTGTTTGTAAACATTCACCTGTAGGCATTTTTCCCAATCATGAAATCAAGGCACTTTGGGGGGGCTGCAATTTCCGTCCTCCTTTCTTGCTTTAATGGCTACTGGATAGACAATAGATAAGTAAGGAGGGACTGAGCCCAAAACTTGGACCTGGTTCTACTCCTAGGCATGCCCAACTGCCCTGGCCTCGGCGGCATGAGGTGCCTTCTCAGCCTTTAAAAACCGCTAGTATGTCTAGTGCTGCCGAAGGACTCAGGAACTCTTGCTCCTGAGGCTGCTCCCCTGAGCAGGCCCACACATTAGTTCCATGTTTTAACAGTCTGAGCTACTAATTACAGGGCATTTTTATTCCTACTATCAGCAGTGCCACTGCACTACCAATTAAACATGAAACAAATATAAACTCAAATGAAATAAGAAAAAAGACACCAAAGCCTCTGTTTTGGAATGCCTGAACATGAAAGCATGCCATGTCATCCAGCTCCAGCCAAAAATAGCTGCTTTAAAGGTTAGGTCAATGTTAGGCCAGACAGGAAACTCTACTGCAGGATATCAAGGTGGACAAAGCACTCATTTCGGAGCGGGGAAGACAATGCTCCACTGCCAGCCGCAGATGGCAACCATCTCTTCAAACAATTGCAACCCCACCTCTTCCACGCCACAGATGTGCATTTTTCTACCAACTAGAGCAATATCACCATCCAATTCTCTCCCACCTCTTCCTGTATTTCTCTCCTGTGTAGTGTTTGTGGCTCTGGCTGGCAAATTTCAATTGTAACTCCTCAGCTTAATGATGTGGGTTCCTGGCAGCAGAGTACTGAGAAGCTGAAAGGTGGAGTCAGCATCCCCGGGCCTTTAAACAATGTTATTGGCTTGTCCCCTGGGAGACATCCCTCCCCTTGGGCTAATGGCGGATGGATAGTTCCCCAGGCCTTTCACACTGGAGTGCTGGATGCGTGGAAGCATGGCTTTCATCATCTCTCCCTGTGCTCTTGCCTCTCCTCAGCTTTTCACAGGGTCGGGCTATTCATACCAGTGATAAAACTGCTCACCCACAGAGCAGAAGGATGGGGTTAGGCCTGCACAGACCTGCTGAAGGAGACCACAAACACAAAAATAGTTTGTGTTTTCTCTCGATTTGTGCTTGATGTACTTGAGCCCTTGCTGAAGATAATTTCATAATTAACCCTCATAATTTCCAGGTTAAGGAAGTTCTCTGGAGAACAGGGAAGAGGATCAAGAGAGGGTTGATACCTGTTACATGTAATTGGGCTCTGAATTACTGTTTTGTTGGTGGCTACGAGAATTCTTAACAGAGTTAGAGTGGAATTCTAACAGATATGAAAGCAGACATTTATGATTTCTAACGCCTGCAGAAAGTTGTTAATAGTTGTTAATAAAAATGTTGACTGTTAGCAACTATTAGCTCTATTAGCAAAGACTATTAGCTCTTTATTGAGCTACAGCTTCCTCATCTTTGCTAGACCTAGAAGGGTCAGGTACATCTAGAGGGTCTGAGAAGCAGACATACTCCTGAATGTACACAGGGACAAGCTGGACCACATCGAGCTGCTTCGCCTGCTAGCCAAAGGATGTATTTTTTAAGTAAGTAATTTTCAACTATTCATGACTTGCAAGACTGGCACCAGTATCTTCTCCTGGAAAATGACAGGTACTGTGTACATCAGAGGAAGACACGCAACTCCTATAACAGACAATTCTACAGGGAGGGAAGAGCTTGTCCCTTCTTGCTTGCCTTATCACTGCTGAGTTTTCTCATCCATCAGTCACACAGTCCTCTAGTTACAGCATGGCTTGCCTGAGTCATGCTTGCAAATGCCTTATACAGTAGGTGTGGGTTTCAGGGTAAAATTTTAATTGCATTAAAATCCACAGAAACTTCCTAGTGAATTAAATAGAGCAAGGGTTTCACCATTAAGGTTTTTCAGAACATTCAGATGGTTTTCTAAGTAGGTAAGTAATTTACCTTTCTCTCAGTTTGGGGTCACGATCAGTAAGGATATGATAGGTCATATACAGTATGTATGCAGGTGCCTTAATGCCGCGTGGTCATGGGCAACTCTGAAAACTTTGGAAAATGTCTACATTCTTTTTCATTTTTTCCTCAACTGTTAGTCTAGTGCTTTCAGACCATAAGCCAGAAACCCTTTTTTCCCCAGCCACGAAAGAACTGGCCAAGGAAGGACCAAACCCAGAATATTGGGTCCTATGTTCCTCTCTGCCTTCAAAAAAGTTTTGTGTGGTGTTTTTTTTTTTTTTTNTTGAGTGCTTGGAGAAAGGAAGGATAGCTCAGAATCCATTTTTAGCCCTGCTAGGGTACTTTTTTTCAAGCTGTGGACTAATCTATCTGAACATTAACAAAATCACAGTCCTAAATACTTTTGAGATAAAACTAGAAACTTTTGAGAAATTATCTCTTTTCTGTGCTTTGAGTCCACTTTCTCAATGGTGAGGAATTTTTCAATTCCTTTTGCATGAAAACCACATTATCCAGTTTTCATTTCATCAGTAAGACCTCAGACAAACTCCCTCCCTCCTTTTCAAACAACAGATCAAACATTGGACATTCTCCAGTATTCAGTTCTCCAGTATTGGTAAGTAAAGCATTGGGCGCCGTGAGACTTCTGATAAAACCATCAGAGTTACTAATACTGGATTTTCTTCTGAGAGCAGCACTAAAAGAGTTCGTGGATGAATTCCTGTGATAGAATTTCACTAATGACGTCAAACTGACAGTATTAGGTCATGTCTGCATCATAGCAATGTTTGTCAGATTTGATGTAATGGGGTTAAGGATTTGTTAATTTTCTGGGGCATTTCTATACAGGCAAAATCCCAAGAAAGCATAGTTACCCTGGTATTAAAGCTGTTGGTGTCTTCATAGTAAACTTACACCATAAGTCATATATATCAATGAAAGCCCATTTTGTTAGTATAATCTATTTCAGTAGGAAGAGGCTTGCTGGCCCAGCTGCCATGCAGAACGTACACACAGACACTTTTTTCCCAGTTGCTGCCCTGATGATGGTGTAGGCATTCACCCATGGATGCCAGCAGCCCCAGACAATCCAGAGAGGATTTGGTGAAATCAGAACCATAGGACTGGTTATGTCCCCATACGACAGACAGCAAGTCCAGAGAGGAGCAGCAGAGCACAAGAGGGCTGAAACTCCTGCTCTGCCCCCATACAGCCAGCACTGGTCAGCACAATCCAGAGAATGGACACCACCAGCTGGAATCAGGCAGGGGTTGACTACTCTGGAAATTACTTTATTCTCTTCCTCACTCATTCAGTGCACTCCATGAGGGACAATTAACAGTAAACTCTGTTGTCTATACATAGTTACATATTACAAATTCTATTACTGTCTATATATAGTAACATATTATAAATCCCATTACTGTAAGATGGTTTGGGACATGCCTTTTGAAACCACTGGCTCATCTTCCAGAGCCCTGCTTTTGAGGAATTTGGGGTAGGGTTTTTTTTCCTTTTTTTCCCAGTCAGAAGATATACAAAGACCTGCTGCCTTTTTATCAACTTGGCATTACTCTGAAATTTTTCCATGAGCTCAAGATTGGGCTGTTTTGAAGTCATTGCACAGGAATCACCAGGGGCACCTACTGCATGTTCAGATGAAGACTCTCCATTGGAAAACAAACCCAGTTCTGCCTGTAGTGCTCAAATTCTATCAAACTGGTCCACTTTCTCTATCTGCAATTGATGTGTCCGAGTTGTGTATCAGAGAACAACGTTTTTCTCCTAACTGGTCACAGGCATAAATTATAAAACAAAATATATTTCTAAAGTGAAGTAAAGCCTTGTCAGACCACAGAGTCTCTGACTGAGACATCAGATCATATAACCACCCATAACATTAGAAAAGAAGAAAACACATGAGACATCTAGCACTCTCGATCATTCATCAGCCCTCCCTTTGCAGTAAGGGCTGTATATATCTAAGTGCTGCCATTTCTTTTGTTCAAAATATTGAAAGTCCCTCGACATTTTTCTATTTTCCTGAGCATTCTCCTTTGTCAGTTCCTACAACTAAATAAAGCAACCCCAAACCCCAAACTGTTTCTTGATCAAGCTCTGGGTGATTTTTTTTTTTCTTTCGAAGTAAAGAGATACTGCTTAAAAGGACAGTTTTGGGGTCAAATGCCGCTGCAAAGAAACTCAATGGGATGAATTTGGGTCAGTAACAATGTGTTCCTTAGTTCTCAATGCAAGTCAGGGAGGTTATGGTTCTGTGAATGTGGATGTGGCACAGTTGGGTAGGAGGTCAACAGCACAGAGTTAAGTACTATTTTCAGCATTGTCTTCTCCTTCAGCTTTTGAGGATACAAAGCAGAAGCTGTCAGTATTCATCCACTTTAGCTCTGGAAATACCTATTAGGAAGGCTGGGAACTGATCTCATAGAAAACCAGCCAGCATCATTATATAAGCCTGGATCCTTGGAGTATCCTGACATGAGGTGGAATTCCTTGTATCTCTCAGAACAGCAATGGTAAAAGCCTTTCTCCCTAGAGCAGGGGATGCAAATCATGCCTGTCCATTTCTTCACAGCGTCAGCTGAGAGGAGAGCCTGAGCTGCCCCTTGTGCTGCAGACCTTGGAGCAGTGTTTTGGTCATTTGTTTAGTGTTAGCTCAGGTAATTCATGCACCAGAAAAGCCTGTGCTGTAGCAGCACAAGACTTCAGAGAGGCTAATTTATCTCACAGAAGCTCCAGACCCTGGCCTCCCTCTGGGCCTTAGAAAACGTTCCACTCTTCCAAGCATGCTACACCATACACTGTACCCTTTCTCTGTTTGCAATAGTAAATAGTAATTGTAAATTTGAAAAGCGAAAACTTCCTTCTTACAAATATTTATTCATTCTCCCTAAACCTTCTCTTGACTCTGAAGGAATTATGATCGACTCATATTGTCTGTATGGAGGGAAAATCCCCTAAATTATTGCATTAACTATAATAAATTGACTGAACAAACACTAATCTCTTTAGCAACTGCAACCTCCTTTGTGTGCTCCTTATTTCAACCCAGCAGAATTGGTCTCATTTTAGTCATGCAGAGCAAGACTGTCAAACAGAAGTTCATATACAAAGTTCCTATGCTGCTAAATTATGTATGCAAGTACCTACTCTGTGCACAGAAAGCATCATGCACATTAGGCACAAGCAAATGGGCATGAAAATGTGATCAATTTTGTTTTCTTTTCAAAATAAAATCACACTTCTCAGTCTCTGTGGACAATTCAAAACTCTAGGTAATAAGGTGCCATCTACTTATCTGTTCCTTGGAAGTCACCAAGCAATGCAAAGCAGCATATACAACTGTGTAAAACAAATGATTCAGACTATTCTTGGATGTTTCTGTTTCAACTTTTACTTGCTGAAACTGTGTAATTAACACACAATCACTGGAAAATCAACAGCCAGAGAAAGATCTGCCAAAATATTGCTGTCAAGTGTTTTCTCAAATAGTGCAGACCCTGACACAAAGAAAACTTTAATCTGTCCTTATAAGCCCACTCCATGACCTTGGTGAGAGCAGTACTAGGATTTTATTCTGTAAGTTCTGTAAGGAGCTAATAGTGTTAGCACTCAGGGAGCTCTCTCTGGACACGGAGGCTTTTCAAGATTGTACATCACTGTTCTTTATGCTGTTATCCTTTCAGTCCACAATACAACTCTCATTGATCTCAGTGGGGATGGCTAACACAGAACAGTATTGAAAAGCATACTGTAGTATAAGCACTGGAATAAATCTACCTGATTCCCTACAGATAACGTCCTTTGTTCCCTAAACTATACCTGCCGGAACAGCCCTCCCTTCCCATTTCCTGTATGATAGCCTACCTGACAAGAGCAGATGAAATAGAGAGCTGCCTGCTGACTTGTCAGAGGATGCACCCATTGACTGACTGGCTTGCTGCTGCCACACAAAATGAACAGTGCTTGAGTTCAGACTGCCTTTCCCTCAAGAAGGGTCTAGTTTGAGCCTGACTTTTCTACCCAGCCAACATTTTAAGAAAATATTTAAGAAAACACTTCAAAAAATAAGGAACTCAGTAGAAAGAGGACTTTTACTCCTCTCAAGTTTGACTGAAGCTGGCCAAAACATTCAACATTGCTTGGGTTGATTGAGAGAAGACGACAGGCACAAAACATGGTCTCGTAAGCCTCACTTCCTCAGCAAACCAGGATAAAACATTGCAAATTTAGTTAATACCACCAAAACCCCGTTAGTCACTAGGACTGCCTAGACAATATTCTCTACCCTCTAAATTATCTAAAAACCCAAGCGAGTACCTCAGTCTCATTGCTAAACTGAAGCAATTCTGTTCAACCTCTAAGTTCTTGCTCTGAATGCAATTTTCAAATATATTTTGTCTCCTTGTCCTACTCTTTGTCCGAACTKCTTTAAACTCCTTGTTTAATAACAGCAGATTAAAAATGCATTTTACAAAGAGGAATTAGGATGGATTTCATTAATGCTAACAACTTGGCTATGTTCTCACCATATGAATATACCATAAGTAAAACATTTTTGATGCCAAATCTTGGGCTTATGACACACTACATTATTTTGCTCAAAGTCCCTGTCAACTTTCCATTAGTTACTGATACATCAAACACGCTAAAATGATGCAGCAAATAATCTCCTCCCATTTGGAACACATGTGCTCTCTTTGGGACTGGCCTATTTACAACAGCTATGATGTTCCACAGGCTTGGAAAGAACATGGGATTTCTTTCCTTCATGCTCTGAAAGCATTCAGAGATTTTTTTTTTTTTTAAGGTATGATTTTTTTTTTTACTTACTGTTTTCCTACATTTCCCATCACAGACTTCCATCTATTTTTTCCTTTGATCTGAGTATAGACTGAGCCTTTCAAGATTTATCTGGTGACAAAAGGACAGCTTCTATAGGAATTGCTTTTCTTGTGTTGATGGCAACTCAGTTAATATAAAGCTAACCTTTTGGACATAAAGTTTCTGTCTCCTCCACCCACCCCCCCCTTGTATTTTCTCTGCACATTCACTTTTAGGGCAAGCTCTGTAAACTCAATGGCTTGGCAAATGCAGACTCCAGCCTTGTCCTGTTCCTTGGCTACAGCTCTCTTGATGGCAAATTACCACTGGACAGAGTCTCTCAACCCCAAAGCTGCCTTCATCCTACCCAACTCTTAGTACCAAAAAATGTTTACATCTAGAAATAAGGACTCATGTGACTGGTATCCAAAGCAGACTGGCTGTCTGGGGGATCTGGACTTTGTGGTTACTTTTGTTTACTAATCTGCTGCCTCCCTCAATGACAAGAATGACCAATGGTATGAAGAGGGAGAGCTGCAAAGGAAACAGGCTTTTCTGGGAGATGACAAAGGGAACCTGGAGCTAGAGAGGAAAGAAGGCAGAGTTACTACACCTAGTCATCAAAAGTCTGACTACTCCAGAGACAGTACAGCAGTCTATCACAGCAGCAAGAGGAGGGACCGGGTTATAAGAACTGTGTCAGTATCACACTGTGTGCTCAATCACTTCTAAATGTGCCTTAAAAAAAGGACTTAAATATGTCACCAGCGGAGACTGCAATACGGTCACCATATTTTATTGTTGCAATAGTCAGCAAGTTCTTGGTTATTGCTAGGATTACTTAAGAACAAAGATTCTAAGGCAAAAGCAGAGTGAAATGTTTCATGTCAGATTTGTAGAGATTTTTTTCTATAAACTTAGTATATAAATAAATAAATAAATAAACAAATCCCCTAGAAACAAACATGCACAAATACATGGAACAACTTGTAACTCTTGCAGGAATAATTCTGTCTCTCTCATATTGGCACATCCCCTATCCTATATTTAACTCTCCATAGGCAAAGAATCCTCTCTCCTCCACATGTGGATGGATATTTTATCTTGGCTCCCAATTACTATAGACATATCATATCAGGTTCAGATATCTAATCTCTGGAAGACTCTGCTCTCTGCATCAACAGTCATTCAACAGATAACATTATTCATTATTTATTTATAGGACACTAAAATTTGAGTTTGTACATTTGTGAGAAGATACAGAACTATTCCTCTTAGAAAGAGGAATTTCCTGCTTTTAAGGAACAACAAACATTAATTTATAGTTACTGAGACCACTCACATTAGGCAATACCAATACTGGTACCAATATATTGTTCAGTACCTGTAGAGAATTGGCCAAGAAATCGGATGTCAAATGACAGGTTATGCTGTGTGTTGTGCCCACAGAAAATGTGGTCTGTTAAATGTTTCCAGTTAAAGGCCTGCCTCTTTCAATCCCTTCTGTTTTACCAGGAAATCCCAGAATCAGTCCTAAGTGACAGCCGAAATGGTGGCCATCATATATGCATTTCTGTCACGCGACACTAACTGCTAATTTCGCCTGGGTGTACAGATTTAGCCATGTAAAATACATTGAACAACATCTTAATTCAAATAGTTTGAAAAGAGGCTTCAAAAGATTAAATAGGCTGCAGAACTTGATAGATTTTTCACAGAAAAATAGGGGAAAATTCCTTCTAGCAGTTCAATGTGAAAAAATAAATAAGAGTGAATCAAAACAAAAATGTTTGGAATTGATTCTAAAGTATCTAAAGACATGAAAGTCATTAATATTTATTACATCAAATATTAGTTATATTTGATGTCTAACAAAGACTTGTCTGTTTCATTGGAAAGAGCTTTCTTGTTTTGTCATGAATATAGAGGCAGCCTTATTAATAAAACAAAATACCATAAAGGAAAACAAGCAGAGACTGAAGGTTCTGCTAGTTTTTTAAGGGTTTGCATTCTGATATGTTATGTACTTATTTTTGATGGTTTTCCCCTTAAATTACAAGCTTGTGGAAAGAGAAGAAAATAACTTGAGTGTGAAGTTTAAACTGCTTGTAAAAAAGACAGACGTGTTTGAAGCTGAATTGCCTTGTCTGAGCACAAAAAGAGCTACTACACAACACACTTGAGAATCATAAATCAGTCCACATACACAATCCCTGAAGTTACCAACTGGAGCATTGCCCCAGCTGTGGACACAGTCTTGCATATTGTACCACATGTGATCACAGAGCCTAACCAGGACCGGCTGCTGGAGGGCCCGAGGCCCAGCTGTGTTGGCCATAAGTCTGCCCTTAGCTACGGTATCTCTGGCCTTTGTGGTTAAGAGACAGGACAGTCCAAACATTAGTGTGCTTGCCTACAACTTAGGAAAACTAGGTTAATATTCCAACTCATTCACAGACTCCCAAAGTGAGGGGGACCTTAAGGTCTCATAGAAAAAAAAAAAAGGCAGATGGGATCTCAGGAGATCATACAATCATCTTCCTGTACCCAGACAGTATGAAATAGGTCTAGACTGCCTTGAAAGTGCTTGTATACCTTCTTCTCTAAACTTGCAAAGGGTTTCACAACAACCTATGTTACTTGCTCCAGCATCTAAGTATCTTTATAGCTAGTATTTCTGAGACCTGACCTATATATTCTTTGCTGCAAACATACATTGGGCCCCTTTATGCCTGCTCCCCATAAAGAAACCAACACCATTTGCCAAATTCACAGTGATACTGTGCAATTGTGTGCACAAATGCTTGTGAAGAATTTGAATCCTATGGTAGGAGGAATCAGAGGAGTATCTAAAACTGTGAAAATAACTAACCTCTAGGAAATGTGAACCTCAGTTGTAGGAAGCCTGCAGGCTCAGAACAACAGCACAGAACTGATAAGCTTTGGATGGAATTCTCTTACCGCAGAGGGCCTGTACAAAGACCAGTGCCTGGAAGAAGTGCAATGAAAGGGGAGACTCTTGCTCTGAGAACCTGATTGTACCCTAGAAAGCGGAGCTAAAGAAGCTGGGAGTAAAGAGTATAAAAGCCCTGCACAGGACAATTTCAATACCTCAGACTCATTGGAACAGGCTGCCCAGGGAAGTGGTTGAGTCACCATCTCTGGAGGTATTTAAAAGACGTGTAGACGTGGTGCTTAGGGACATGGTTTAGTGGTGGACTTGGCAGTGCTAGGTTAACGGTTGGACTCGATGATCTTAAAGGTCTTTTCCAACCTAAACAATTCTATGACCCATACTTTCCTAATATGACCTCAGAAAAGGAGAAGACAAGAAAACTCACCGGCAGTACTCAGTTTGGTTCAGCCCTGACTACCACCGCTTACCAGAGATCACCCAGGGCCAGACTCCAAGCTACAGCAACAGTGCCCTCATCAGCCAGAACTGTTCTTACTGTGCTGTGGCTGACATTTAGGTCTATCTTTCTATGTATTTTATGTCTTTCGTCTGGGTGAGCAGAGGGTTTTTTTGGGTTGGTACCCTATGTAAATTAGAATACATGAAAAAATTGGAAAGCTTATTTAATTATCCATGGACAAAGGAATCATGACAGTTGTTTTGAATAGAAAAATAATTTTGTGAATGAATCAAATTCCAGTAAGAGAAGATGTTGCATCTGCAGTACACTTAGCCTAATGACTTCGCCAAGTTTGCTACCCATTATCCATATTATAATCTGTTGTGGTTTAACTCTGGCCAGCACCTAAACACCACTCAGCTGATCGCTCACCCCCCAGCTCTGGTGGGATGGGGGAGAGAATCGGGAGGGCCTGAGTAGGAAAACTCGCGGGTTGAGATAAAAACAGTTTAATAATTGAAATAAAACAAAGTAGAACAGTAATAATAACAGTGGTAACAACAACAACAATAGAATATACAAAGCAGGCGATGCACAATGCAACTGCTCACCACCCACCGAACTGACGCGTGCCTGAAATGCGAGTGCCCGTCCCAGGACCCAGAGCCCCCCCACACACTTAGTTTTTATACTGAGCATGATGTTGCATGGTATGGAATACCCCATTGGCCAGCTGGGTCAACCGCCCCGGCTACGCTCCCCCACCAGCTTCCCATGCACCTGGCAGGGCATGGGAGGCCAAAAAGTGCCTGGTGCAAGCACCACCCAGCAACACCCAAAACATCAATGGGCCATCAACGCTCCTATTATACCAAACCCAAAACAGCACACCCTGCCCAGCTACTGGGAAGAAAGTTAACTCTGTCCCAGGTGGAACCAGGACAATATCCACCCCTTATTCTATACCATCTACGTCATGCCCAGGTCTCACATTTTCCAATACATT
>JAYKAV010000008.1:0-62561 GCA_035582835.1 Phoebastria nigripes
TTTTTTTTTTTTTTTTTAACAGGGGTTTCAGAGCTATTTAGTTGGGCATATGGATGCCTTCTCTAATCTTGGGGACCAACAAGGAGTTTGGTTAACTTGCATCTCTGTCAACCCAGAAGTTCTTTCCTCTTTTTAATGGATGGTGATCCATTTAAATTGTGCAGCGTTATCTTCACTGGCTGCATCCAGGGAATAATCAACATAGTGTAAATGTTGTTCTCTGTCATCGTGTGAAGAAGCTAAGTGTTACTGCTTTTGGGTTCTTCTGGGCAGGGTGTTCCCAGTGTGGGAAACCTGTGTAACTACACCTACACTTCCCCCCCCGCCCCTCATAAAAAAAGGCTGGGTGGGAGATAATGTGGCTGCAGAATATGGTACTCTGGTTATGCCTTTCTAGTTCAACAGCCTACAAAGCCTTACTCCACGCTTTTCAGGAGCAAAGAGTAAGATTCCCTCCCACCCTCCCCGTCAGGGCAACAGGCAAGTGATGCAGCTGAAGATGCAGGGAAACAAAGCTTGTGTTTTTAATGGTAGCTGGAATGCTAGTATTGAGAAAAAATAGGTTAAGTGAGTTATTGGACAGGCAGAGTAGTGATTTTTATCTTCTGCTAGTGAAAGTCTGGAACAGAACAAAATGCTGTTGGCTCCTGTTGTCATAGAGGTTTCAGAATTTGTAGTAAAAAGTGGCCGTTCACGCTTAAGCTACTGTTTCAAGATGTCAGCAGGAAAAAAATCACTGTGAACAATGTTGAGATAGTATCTGTGGCTTCCATTTAGCACAAGCTTGAATCATTTCACAACTGTACAATGCAGACAAATTCTTCAAAAATGAAAGCCAGTTTGTGAAACGCAGGTCTTTACGAAGAGATAGATTTTACTGCATATCTTCTCGCTTTAGAAGTAAATAGTATCATTCATAAATTCCCTTGCCTGTTCAAATAAAATCCTTAAGTTGTTTCTGAAGGAACCAGTACTGTATCTAACACTGCGCATCAGGTTTCACTGTCAGTTCTACTAATCTGTGCCCTTCCACATTAGGAATTTCTCTGTCTTTATGTATAGATCTAGTGTAACTTTTGGTCTGGAAAATATTATTTTAAAATCCAGCAATATAGAACAATAGAGTACAGACTAAGACTGGCTTATAAGGCATTTGTTAATCTCATACTTGGGTTTGTTAAACTTGCTTCTAAGAACTAAATTTTATGAAAGATTCACAGCAACTCATCTAGTTATTTTGCGTGACTTGCAAGAAGAAAAGCTTTGAAGTCAAACTGTGAGCCACTCATTGCTAGTTGCTTGAAAATATCTTGTGATGCACTAAACAGTAGGTCACCTATTCTGAAAAGTTCAGCCTTGATTTAAAGTGCAACTTGCTGTAATTTGTCTTGGTAATAGGAAAAGCATTTTGAGTGGTTTATGTTGATTTAAATCCTGATGGTAAATTTGCTATTGTGTAACTTCAGTTGTCGTACTCCTTTTGTAACTATATGTACTTGAAAGTGTAATACCAAATCTTTAGGTCAATAAGAAGGGGAAGGCAGAGGACCTGGATATCCTAATTCTGGAGTGTTATATATCATGATATATAATGATTATATGAATTCTAAGCTTCTTCCTGTGATACAATAAGCTATTGCTTTTGTTTGTAGGCCAGGGTTTTGGAACTACTGTGGTAAGGACTCTCAACAGAAATTCCTGTTTTTTCAGATGGAGGCAGGATCTGGACTATCCACGCTCCAGCAGCTCTGGTCCCCTTTCTTGGGTTATCCTTTCTTTTTCCGATGGCTAAAATTTGCTTTTTCTTAGAACTTGAGAATTTTTTCTTGCAACAGATTGTGATCTTAAACGCTGATTTGGTGACCACATGCAACTTGAATAAAGTATCCAATCTAGCCCACTAGGGTATACTATAATTAAAATTTTTACTGTTTCTCATCAGTTAGAAATACATTTCTATATTTTCTTGAGCATGTTCCATCTTGTGTAATTATTCCTATTATCTTTATTTTATAGAAGCGTTAAAAGAAATAGATGATGTCTATGAAAAATACAAGTCAGAAAATGATCCTGTTCAGAAGAAACGCTTGCAGCAGCATCTTCAGCGTGCATTAATCAACAGCCAAGAACTTGGAGATGAAAAAATTCAAATAGTTACGCAGATGCTAGAACTGGTAGAGAATAGAGCCCGGCAAATGGAAACACACTCTCAGTGTTTTCAAGATCTGTCTGAGAATGAAAAGCCTCTAGAAAAGGCAAAGATGGAGTCCTGTCAGCCAGAGAGATCTTCACGTAGACCTCGTCGCCAGCGAACCAGTGAAAGCCGTGATCTGTGCCATATAGCAAATGGTATTGATGACTGCGATGATCAGCCACCTAAAGAAAAAAGATCTAAATCTTCCAAGAAGAAAAAACGCTCCAAAGCCAAACAAGAGAGAGAGGTTTCACCTGTAGAATTTGCAATTGATCCCAATGAACCAACTTACTGCTTATGCAACCAAGTGTCTTACGGCGAAATGATAGGATGTGATAACGAACAGTGTCCTATCGAGTGGTTCCACTTTTCGTGTGTTGGACTCACCTACAAACCAAAGGGGAAATGGTATTGCCCCAAGTGCAGAGGAGACAATGAGAAAACGATGGACAAATGTACTGACAAATCAAAAAAGGATAGAAGATCGAGGTAGTGAAAGCAATTCATGTTTTAAAGAATTGCTCCTTTTATATTAAAATGTTTAATTTCCAGAGAACGCTGTTTTAGGAAATGCATAAGACTATGCAATAATTTTTAATCTATAATATTAATGGAGTATTAAAAGCTGTTATACCTTCTGTGATCTTTAACTTTCTGCACTGAATAACCAAATAATTGAAACAGGGTGGCTTCAGACCTTCACAGAAGACATTACAAGCATATGGCGCTTGGTTTCAATTTAACCCCATTAGTATTTTAAAGAACCTTGTGAATCTTGAAATAATGGTGGTGGGAAAGATACTGAAGAACTTTTCATGTTATGGGAAAGGTGTTGAAAGGCCTCATGTAACTGCTAGAATCTTAACAACTGAATTTGTTCTTTATCCCAGGTCTTAAGTTTTCAGTTTTTGTGTTAACATCACACATTTGGAATTAGGGTTTTTGAATTCAGCTGTAACTGTAAAAGTCTTCCGAGCTAAAAGCAGACCTCTTCAGTGACTTTCATATGACCAGTATGTTATTTCAAGGAAGAAAATACCACTAACTTAAGCTTTTTTTTGTCAATATTAAACTCTTGTCTTTGTGACTTTACACTTGGGAGTCTGTTTTTGGATATCATAGAATTATGGTGTATATGCAGTTTTGGATATTCTTAGTAGGTTTTGTTTGGGTTCTGTCAAGCATCCTGATGTGGTGTTTATTGTTTAAGATGGTCTCTCTAATGCCAAAACCATTTCCTTGATTGTTTATGTTTTGCCACTGCCTTTATAAGCCTTGAAGTGGTAGAAGGATCCCTTGAGAGGAGGGGATATTGACATCTAAGGGAACAGAAATTGCAAATGTGATGAAATCTTCGTCATAATCAATCTCTAGAAAGCTGAAACATGACAGGTATTCTCTGGGATGTAAACTTTGCTTTTCCTTAAGTGTGGTATTTGTGTACGTGTGTGGCCACACCTGGGTTTAGGCACAGCATCACAGTTCTTGGACTTGGGCAACTATCTAAAAAGCCTGAAGGCAAAAGCTTTCAATAAAAGTTTTGGTAGGTAATAAAAACCAAAACATAAGCGTGACTGGCACAGAGCTGGTAGACAAATCCCAGCAGGTTTCTGACAGGCTAAGTAACAGTGTTGTCCTGAAGTATGCCGGTAGTGTCTAAACACTACTTGGGTGGTAGTTAAAAGTGAACTTCCTCACCTCCACTCCTTAGAGGAGGTGGAAGAAAGATGAAAACAGCTGTTGCTGCTCCTTTGCAATGGGAGACACTAATATAGGAGAAGTGAGTGGTGTACCTGGTGTATCAAAGCTTGCACCTAGGGTTCCTGCTCAGCAGTGTTCTTCCTTGAGACTGCCTGTGCTCTGGTGGGCTTGGCAAGGCAGGCAGAGCAGCTCTGCAGGGCTGCGTGTGGGGGTTATCTCTAGGTGGGCTGCAAGTGCTCAGAAGTCCCCGTAGGTCTCTGCTCTTTGCTGCTAAGGTCTCCCTTGACAGCACAGAGGGAGAAGCAACACTGTCTCTGGCCAAGCCTGATTGAAAAGCAGTTGCGCTGAGTTGAGAGCAGCCCAGAAGGCAGATGAGCAAAAGCAAGCCGTGATGGATGAATGCCATCAAAACTCCTTCCTGCATCTCCACTAGAGGGCTGTGGCGGCCGGGGCTGGAGGACTGGATGCACTGCGCTTGGCGTAAAGAAAGCCTCAGTGCTGTCAGGCCAGATGGTATGAATCAATGCGCAGGACTCTAAATATTATAAGCTACGTAAAATACCGAGCTTGTTTCCACAGCTATGATCTGATTCCTTAACAGGATTTAGCATTTGCAAGTATTTCTAGTTAACATATGGCAGGGGAGCGTAAAGCCAGTGTTTTGAATTTTTGCTCTAAAATTGTAGGTTTATTAAGTGGACTAGCTCCACTGGGGAGACCTGTACCACAGTAAGCAAACAGCTCTTGCAGAAAACTACTGTAAGGGCTCTGACCATCAGCAGGGTAGGAGAGAAGGTAAACCTTATGCCAAGGCCCTATCTTGCTTTCTAAGCCTAGTAGCTAATCTGAGGTTGCAAAGGTAGGCATCTTGAGGGGGCTGGATCATGGCTACTGATGGAGAATGATCAGGCCAGCTACTGGAGACAAGTGTTGTAAGTCCTCCTCTTGTGCATTTTACTCCTTTTTCTATTTGTTATGGCTTAGTAATTCTTAAATTTCCTTCTTGTGAAGCCTTGGGCTGGGGATTGTGTCAACATCTAATGTCTACCTAAAATGGCGATGCTCCCTAGTATTAAAAAACAAACATCACTTAGGTAAACACTGAAGTTGCAGAACAAAGTACAAGTGAAACTGTAACTATTAACATTACTAATTTATCTGGAAAAGTATTGCTTGAATTTCTACTGGCTAAATCAAGAATGCTTTTTTCCAAGGCAGAGGAGAAAACTGGGAGCCTTATATAATTGTTCATCTCGAATAATTGCTAAAGTAGGAAGTGTATGTTGTGATGTTACAGAAAGAAAATTTTAGATTCTGAAAGTGGTCCAGATAAATATCTCTAATGCAGGGATGCTTTCTTTTATGCTAATAGCCCTTCTAGCAGGGAATATGAATTTTCAAGGTTTCCAGTGAAGATATTGCTGGGGAAGTGGCACTTGCTTGCCTAATACATGAAATTGGTCAAATGCAGAAATAATTGAGTTCATAAGCAGATTAGCAGTGTGCCTCAAATATACCTGGGTGCATCTAAAATTACCTCTTTTAAATACTCTGGCTAATTTGTTATTAAAACGTACATGAGAAGATCTGAT
This sequence comes from Phoebastria nigripes, assembly GCA_035582835.1. NCBI lineage: Eukaryota > Metazoa > Chordata > Aves > Procellariiformes > Diomedeidae > Phoebastria > Phoebastria nigripes. The sequence goes on from JAYKAV010000008.1 coordinate 5,488, forward strand.
GTTATCTGGCATTTAGCATTTCACCACCTTTTTTTAACCAAACCCAGATTTTGTGGTTTTGCATCCATTTTTATAGAAGATCGATGCTAATTGCGGAAGATGCATGTAAGATGCTAGTATGAAATCAGAAAGGTAAGTAGAGAACTCTTATGTTGCTGCTTAATGTTGAGTTCCTTTTTCTTAAAGGGATGAACCTCACTGGTGAAGTGAAAATGAAAGGTAAACACTGTTAAACCAGTTCATCTTCAAGATACGTATTGACTGTCATGAAGTAAGTCTAGCTTCTTGCAAAAAAAAAAAAAAATCTGGGCAACAAACACTGTGACAGAAGTGTATGTAACTACACAGGAAACTGCTTCCTCTTTGTGAAAATTAATGTACATCCCAATTCAGTGTAGGTTACATATTGTTTTCTTGAAGCTTACGAAAATATGGTGCGCTTCTAATTTCTTGCTTTTTGCCTTTCAGTTTTGAAGTAATGCAAGTTCATCAGCAGCAAAAGGTCCCCATAAACTATTTAAAAGGAATGATATCAGAGCAAGATAATGTTTCTTGATCATTGTCCCATGGACCAGTTTGATTAATCTTGACAAAATAATCATTTAATCCATCCAAACCTTAAAGCAAAACCAAAAATACACCTAATAGAAAGCTTACTGTTTTGAAAGCAAAATGAGCAATTTAATAGTATTTGCTGGCTATATTATAAGGCCATCTTGCTATCTCCAGCAGTTACTGCATTTTTTTTGGACTCTGGAATTCTGGCGGGTCTGGAATAGTACACAAGATTAATACAGGTTTCCTCCAGTTGCTGTGTATTACTGCATTATTCTGGTGTGTAAGCTGCCTGAATCCAAATACAGTTGATTACCAGTCATGATAGGTACAAATTCTTTAAGTGTAGTCTTCTGCATGCTGTTGTACATTCGTAACTGTTGATTGCTAAAAAGCACAATGATAATACCTCCGTATTTAAACTAGTTTTAACTGTATTTCCCTGCCAAGCATTAACTAATCTACACATCCAGAAATGGTAACGTGGTACTGACAAGTCTTGAAACTGGTACAGAAGGGTGGTAAGTGAAATGCCCCATTCTTCCCTGAATTTATGTAAGGATTTTTCCATTTTGGATGTTCTTTTAGAGCTGAAGTGGGCCTTTGTAAAGAAGATGGCGTTTCCTAACTTTGAAGACTTTTTCTTCATTTAAAAGCCTCTAACTTCAGCTTGAAGGAAACTACTACAGTTTGTCTGAATTCATACTTAAAAATGAGCAGTTTGGCACTTCTGTGGCTTGTACCATTTCTGACTGCAAGAGATCTGATTCTTAAAGTCTTAATCTGGATTTTTATTCTTTAGACTCAGCTGGGCTGAACTGCACCCTGTTCGGTCTCCCCTAAAACCCAACCAGTCTATTGGGACAAAACTGCAGCGATTGCCACACCAGCAAGTTAAGGGCTTGGAGTTCTTTCTCCCTCTTACCTGCATACATATTTCTTTTATTAAGAGGTCTCATCTCCAGTAGCTCTGCAAGTCTTTGACATTGGCAACTCAGACTGAAAAAATACCACAGGTTTCATATAAAGGCCCAACTTGCTTTAAATGCTGCAATCTAATCTAGACCTTTTTTCTTCCATACATACCTGAATCTAACAGAGCAATGATAAAAGACCTTGCAAATCATGAAGATACTTTATCACATCAGGTAATATGTCTGAAGTTCTATTGCATATTTCAAAGCTAGGACTATCTTGGTAGCTATTGCTTGCTGAAGCCTGCTTTAAACTCAAATGACAGATGTATTAGTCCTGAAAGGCAGCCTATCTACTTGGTGAGTCTCAGCAAAGAAATGTATCGTGGGCAAAGAAAAAGCAACTTGCTTATGCTATAGCTTAGAAGTAGCATATCGTCCTCTGTCAGGACTAGCAACCCTGGCTAGTCTCTGCGGAGGAGACTTGAGGCAGACCAAGTATGGTTTGACCTGTGGAATGCCGCAGACCAGACAAATTGTACGTTGGGAAGGTCTGCACTAGACCAGTCAGATGAGGTTAGGAAAGCAGCAGTGCTTGCTGTTTTGTGAGAATTTCCTATAGGAGCCTAACTCAAGAAAGGTTGAAAACCTTGAACGGAGATGTGTATCTCCCTGCAATTCAGAATAAAGCATCTGTTCTTGAAGATATGTACTACTTATCTTATTCACCTCACCTCTCAAAAATTCTTTTGAGCTACTTTAAGCAGTTTTCTTGACCATTATGGCTTTCTGAATCCTATTCACAGTGCATAGCTTTTCTTGGGCACAGTGAGCAATTATGTCTCTGAATCGCTGTCTTTAAGAGATCCGAGATGCTCCTTGTGTCTTTAATCATCAGGCAGTCTAGTTTTCTTCAGGTTCTTCCTGGCTGCTAGCGGATACTTCTCCAAAGAAGTCTTTTTTCAGTGGAATGGACAGTTGGTTTTGCATCTCATCCTCTCAAGATGATGAGCAGGGCTGTCACTCAAACCCACAAGAATTGTTTTTCTGTCCAATGCTAGTTAGGTAAGACATTTTGCTGTCAGTGATAAAACCAGATGTTACTGTGAAACTGTTCAAGTCCCACAGACTTACATATCCTGGAAGGAAACAGATACTTATTTTTTACTATTATCATGCCTCTCTTATAATACATGCCATGAAAGAGTTGAAAAAGTTTGAAATCCTCTCTTTTGTGCCAATTTTCTGATTACCCTGCAGTCTTTGGAACAGCTCAATGATTATGGATTTCCACTACAGCTGGCCAGTAAACAGTTCTATTTAGTGAAAATTCTGGTAAATTCTTCATTAATTAAGCTGTCATTTGCCTTTGAATCCAAGTCTCTTCTTAAGATCAAGCTCATATTGCATCTGAATCCTTTCTAATTTTTGGTTGGGGTAGGGTAAGAGTTCTAAAAGCTTATTTTGACAAATTCTGCATTTTTTTTTCCCCACCTATTTCTGCATTCTTTTGGTTTACTAGGTAGGGCAAGTTCAGTTTTAAGTCAGTCAGCAATGTTTTAACTGCAAGTATTAGACTGGACTGCATCTCTGTTCGTTGCAGCTGGGTTCTAGCAGAACATTACTGACTATAGCATGGCCAATTTCGTACTTCTCAGAGATGCACTTCATGCATTGCATGCTTCTTTTTTTCTTAAATGTACATCAAGGAAGTTATAAGTAGCATACACACAGATTCAGACTGTAATTACTTCTCCTGTTCCAAAGGCCTGTTTTCCAGTGTAGGGATTAGTGCTTAGTGGGCACACAGAAAATAAAATCCTCCCCAAAGTTTTGCTTCTGCATACTTAAGGAGTACCTCCACTGAAAATGGTAAAACAGGTGAATGAATTTCACTACAGTGATCAGCTGCACACCTTAAGACTAGGAGAAAGTTACAGTTTATAGTTGGAGGAGTGGGGGGGAAGCAACTTGGGCACTTCTGTGGTTGAATGTAGTGTGATTTAAGAAGCCTAAAAGGAAACTTTCATCTCCTGCTGAGAAACAGAATAAAATAAAAAGAATTCTAGAACCTTTGAGAGTAACTTGCAGTAGAGAAATTAGGATAAAATCCTGTCCCAATTTAAATAAAATTCTGTTGAGCAGGGTTCTACCCAGCATACAGATTTCCAGCTTCCTTTGACTAAAGCCTAAAAAAAGATTAAAGCTCCATGGCAACTGCTATCTTAACTCCTGACAGCCATAGTATAAATTACATCTTGGAAAAACCTAATACTGAAAGTTTTATTTAGGTCACGAGTCAGGCTAGGAAATGGTAGGCTTATAGATACCACCCCAAACTTCATTTTGCCCCTGCATGGTCTCAGTGAGACAGAGATTTTTGTGGGAGGCAAACTGGGTACTGTATAATTATATGGAGTATGAATTGAAAAATCTGACAAGTTTTGGGTGCATAAATTTGTTTCATACTTTTGGGGAAAAAACTGCAATTTACTTGCAACTGTAACCTTCCAGCGAGGAATACAGGAAGGTTCATCTGGGAGACAGCAGCCCAGACAGGTACTACGTGAGGTTACTGCAGTAGCTGCATTTGCTGGCAGTGGAGGAATGGTATTGGTTTGGGTTTTTTGCTGTTTGTTTGGTTGGTTTTTTTAATGGAGAGGGGAGGGAGATGGACAGAGGTTGTATGATTAACTCATTTGCCCACAGGTGCCCCAGCATTCATACTTGTGCCACGGAAGCTACGTGTCCCTTTCAGGCTTGTATGGAGATACTGCTTTCTTGCTGTTTGAGGTTAACAACGAATAGGTTATTATTTTGAGTGGTGGAAATGAATATAAATGGACATTAGAAGTCTAGAGTAAAGGCAACCTGTGGTAAACAACAACAACAACAACCCCCAAATTTCTGCTATTTGCATGAAGATTATCTGGTACTGTTATTTCCTTAGTTCCGCTTTCTTGTTCTTTGACTATTTTTGACCCTGCCCTCTCTGCACTACATGCTTTTCAGGCCTTGAAGAATGCCTTTAATTGTTGTCTGAGAACATTTTATCAGAGCCATTAAAATAGCCTGGTGCCTGAGACAGGGAGGGATTGGTAACTGGGATCATCGATCCCACTCTCCAGTGCAGGGACAAAAAGGGGGGCTGCTGCTCCCTAGTCTGTCAGCTGCTGCTAGGCAGACAGAATTATTCCGAGGCTCCTTTTGACCTCATCAGATAGCAAAGTTTAAGTCCTCAATATCCCATTTAAAAGGAGAAAGTACCCATAATTTCTCAAATAAAAATAAAACCAAGAAAATATCAAAACCATACTAGAGTTGCAGCCCACTATATACCTACATTATTGCCGCCTTAGAAATTTTGCCTTGTAAATGTTTAATACTAGCATGCCATCTATTACTGGAGAAGGATGAGAAATAGAATTGTAGAAGCATTACCAGTATAATAATCAGTTTTACAGACCTGCAAGTAGGACTGCTTTTGCCCTTTCCTCCAGCAGCTGGAGTTTGCTGATCACAGTATGACGTGTGCCTTCATAACCTGGAATAATGGTATGCTGGTGTTCAAATGGATCCCAAACTTTTATCCTGTGACCAGATAACAAAAACATACTCAAATACATATAGATAGTAAATTCTATAAGAAAAAACCTAAATATGTTTTTTTTTCCCAAAGCTGTAATATTGAGATGCTAACGAACAATTGTATTGTCAGTTGAACACAGTGAGTTGTAGAAGTTAACCAGTAGAGCTGGGACACGGGATGCAAGATAATCTCACTATTAGATGGCTTTTGGGAGAGTTTTTAAGAAGTTTAAAAAACAGTAAATGACTTGGATTTCTGAGTATCAGTTAGATCATCGGAATTTCTGCATCGGTGAAGAACTCTTCATATTAATTTCATAAAACTTGGAGATGTTGAATAATGATTGAAATCATACAGAAACAGACTATTGAATGTTTTCTAAATAAAAATACATACTTTGTTGGCTATGATTTTCAATGCAGTAATCTGTAATCTAATGATAGTACGCACCAGAGTGGCAAATTAATCTACGTTATGATTACATTTTATTTAGCAATAGAAGGTGAGAATAATTTTGAGTCCTTCCCCTCTTACACTATTAAAATATTTGTAGTAAACTGTGAAGGTACTTTTGGATGATTTTATGTAAAGAACATTGCAATAAAATTTGTGATTATCATACCAGAGCTATTCTAAACTCGACYTCAGAAGACCTACCTCCCCACTCCCAAAGCACTGCCAGATCAGGTAAGTTAACAGAGTACGTGTTCATTCTTATGCCTGTGCAGCAGTTGGCCCTGCTGGCCGTGGGGAGCGTACTTAATGCATTAGCTGATGAAGCTTTACAAGCCACAAGGCTTGTCTCCCTGTACACATGCCATGCACTTTTGAAACCTGCTTGAGGATGAAATATGATGCTTCCTTGAAAACTGACATTTTAAGTATTTAAACTTTTCTTTAGAGAAATCCCGAATGTTTTGTCACACACTTGTGGCTGTTGCCAGGGAGACAGAATTGGTTTGGGGGAAGCAGGTCAGGCATAAGTCTCGTATTCAATAAAATTTTTTTTGCTAACACCTCTCTGTCTTGTATTTAATGACTTGTCATCTGTACTTGCTGGCATGAGGTACAACAGCAGAGAAGAAAGCACCCACAGATTTCAAAAGCTTGACTTTGTGGAGTGCACCAGAGTAATTGAACTGCAGCTTCAGTAACTTCCAACTGTAAAAGGCTGTTAAAACTTACGAGAATTAAATGAACTGAGAAGAAATTTAAAACTTTTCTTCATAATTCAAAGCACGCAAGTCCCTCACAGGAGGAACATCCTGACTGTAACCAGAAACATTCCTGCATCTATTCTGTCTCTGGATGAAGGATTTTAAAAAAAAAAGTAATCCTGATATTTTGGAATACAGCCTCGAGGCAGAAGTTTATTCAAAAAACTCAGTAGGAAAAAGTTGTTATTAAGATCGTGTTAGTTTGCTTGCCAAAACAACAGATCATTTGATAAGGCTCCTTCTTGAACTTTATGGCCAAAGTAAATCTGCATATAAAGATATGTAAAATGTGCCCAGATTATAGTCCTAGTTTTCCTTCTCACTAAATTAAGCACAGCTTCTAAATGGAATTATCTGATGAATATAAAAATGATGTACTTCCATTCAATTCTTTATAGCTGAAGCTAAGTTCTTGAGGCTGACTGTGCTTTCAAACACCTTTTATTTTCCCACTGATATAAATTGATATTATTTTCTAACAGCTTGTGCCTTTCCTCTCTGCCCATTTCTCTAAAGGTGTTGTGCAAACATGCTCTTCAGCAGATGCTTCATCTCCTATTCAACAGCCTGAATAACTGATAAGACCGAGGTGCAATTTTAAATCGTGGCCTTGGCAAAATACGGAATCTGCACAAAGCAGGTTCTGTCTCTGTTTAAAAGCTGGCTCTATTAAAAAAATAAAAAAAGCTATGAACACATAATGATGTTGAAACTGTTTATTTCTGCCTCGTATAGCAAAAATGAGGAGAGACCCTGGGTACAAGCTCCTGAACTAAAGCCAGTCATGCAAATAGTGACTAATGAGATGGCACTAAGCTCATTCCTGTAAGATACTGCTTGTGTTTTCAGCAAAATGCTCAAGTTTCTACTGAAGGCTTAAGTGCATCAACTGAAAGCATCTAACTAACTAAGGTATCCTAGTTTGAAGTCATCTAACTCAAGGCTCTAAAACACGGCTAACCTTCTGCTGGCTCAGGGTTCTTAACACTCCATGGGAAGTAACTGAAGCAGTAACTGTGGTACTGCTATTTCTGCCATGCTTTTGAACCACGTAGGAAGATATAATATTTAATGGAGTGTTATGAGTTTCAGTTGAAGATGGCGCTGATATAAACAACTCCATTAAAATAGACTGTATAATAGCTTTGGCCTAGTTTTATTTCAGAGTATCATTTCAAGCAGATCTGTGTTTAAACCTTGAATAAGACCCGTTAGAGATCACCATGTATGCTGTTATACTTGGAAAGATCATGAAACAGCACAACTATAGAGGCTGACGGGACTTCCAATAGCTCTAAATAAAGGCATGCATAGCTTCTCTCAGTTGTCTCTCATTACTACCGTGCAAGCCTTAAAAACACTAAGTTTCTTCTAAGTCTTACTTTGATATGAATATAGACACTGGAATCCTGTCACCTTCTACTGGAATCTCACTGGGTAGCTGGGGATGGCTGGCTGCCTTTATCACTAAATTTTCCCTAGATCCTTTTATTTTGTTTGATGCTTGGGCTTCTAAATTGTACCTTCTTCAGCCCACAGTCTCCCTGTGTTGTTTGTGTTGCTGTGATGAGATTTTTGCTCCAGAATGGAATGATCATCATTTGCTTCAGCTGGGAAAAGAGGGGGCCATTCACAAATAGTCATACTTAAAACCAGAGTCCCATATGAAGAGAGCACTGCTTAATAAAGATGACACACAACAAAGCCTAATTTCAAACAAATCATGCAACTCTTTAGTAATGACTGCCCAACATTCCTGCTCATTTCCAGTTTAGAAGATCAGAACATGTAAGCAGGAACTAATGTATGTATGTGTCATTCTAAACCATCGGTTATCTGTCATTTGTCTCCTTTCTTAAGGTAGCAAAAACCTGGCAAGATGACCAACCATAGTTTTATCGTACTTAGTGAAAGGATGCAAGTGAGTGGAAGAAAATGATGTAAGAGTCACTTTGTTTGAAAAGATAAGTCAAAGTAATTTTTACAAACATACAAAATCCTTGACTTATCAGCAGAAGCACAAAACCTATTAACTTATTCTTTGCATTTCATGAAGTTACTTTATCAGCATTAGCCAGCTTCCTCATTTTTCCTTTCTGAGCAAGTGATTCAGTAGAGGAACTTGATGATTGTGGAGTGTACCATTCATGTAATAACAAGAGGAACATATTCAGGAGTTTACCCATTTTTCATCATGACTCCAAAAACAATTCTACTGGCATCATCTGTAATTGTCAAGCAGTACACATCTGGCTCACTTTTCAATAATTTTTAAACCTAAAATTTAGAAAAATAGTCATTTTAAGTATCTGTCAGAAAACACCTCTACTATTAATTTGATATTAGTCTTAAGGAATAGCACTTTAATGATTATTTAATATAGTACAACAATCAATGACAATAAAAAAACCCTAGGATTTGAAGAAAGTAAGAAAGATCAACATGTCAGTAATTTTGCACCATTGCAAAAAAAACCAAATCTTGTGAGATGAATAAATAGGAATGCTGTTTTAAGACATGTTAAGTAATTCTATGCTATTCAGTTTTGGAAACCACACTTAAAGGTGGAGGGAGTTCAAATAAGCAACAAGATAGAGAAGAGGTGTAGGAGACTGACTTCTAATGAAAAATAGAACAAAGCCTAGAAACAAGAGGACTGAAGTCAGTAGTCCTCAGTAATGTGAAAGTTTGCTTCCAAGAGGAAAGGGACAATCTGTCTAAGTGAAAAGGACAATAATTAATGTCCTTCAGATGGAGCACTGAAGGTTTAAATAAGACACTAGGGAGAAAACAAAACAAAAAAGAACTGTCCAACCATAATGACAGTGAAGCACTGGAATATATTCCTTTGGAAAGTAAAGATGTCCAGTGATGAAGATGCTACAAGACAGGCTAGACAATCATGTCAGCATCGGTTTAATTATAACTGATCCTGCCCTTGGGCAGGGGAAATGGATTGGATCAGCAGTTCTTGAGCTGTGGGAAGGCACTGACATATCCTCGGAGGCCCAGACAAAGCTCCAGGAGAATTTAATCTGATATTTCTCCTTCTTCCTACCTTTTCCCCTGGAAGTTCTCTCTGAAAATCATTTGAAGGATGTAGTATTTACTCTCAGCCAGCAGGACAGGAGGAGAGGAGAGCCATCAGATCCACCCTAACTAAGGGCACATTTTGAGCACTGCCAGTGGCCAGCTGGGTGGATACTTGTTGCATGTTCCTTGCATTCCCCTGGCAAAAGTGAGCTGAACTGTGTTGAAGGTTATGCTGCCACAGCAGCAAAAAGGCCATGGAGAAGGCTGACCTTTCTCTTCCCAGCGAAACCCAGATCCACAGTTGAGGAACATTTAAAGGCATAGGATGTGAGGAATGGTGCAATTTCCCAGCGGCATTGAGACTAGGATCAGGGAGAGGAAGCTTCTAATGATACCTGGCGATTCAGGCGATGGCTGCAGAACACAACTACCCAGGGACAAGATTCTAGCTGTTGTACAGAAGTACCACCTATTTGCTGGAGTGAAAACAGGGATGTTTGTATATATGAAGGGCCAATAATAATAAATTTCAGTACCATTGAAATAAATGCGTCCTAAATGTATTTCCAGCTCTGCTTTCTACTTGTTGCATATGTAATTAATTAATAATAAAATAATTATATTCTCCACACTCATAGAAAATTTGATAGATGTTCAGGTATTTTAAGCAGCAAACCTGGATACTATGCTTTGGTTTCTACCTGTTGTCCTGGTTTTGGCTGGGAAACTTTCTTCCTAGTAGCTCATATAGTGCTGTGTTTTGGATTTAGTATGAGAATAATGTTGATAACACAGTAATGTTTAGTTGTTGCTAAGTAGTGTTTACACTAAGTCAAGGACTTTTCAGCTTCCCATGCTCTTCCAGGTGCACAAGAAGCTGGGAGGGGGCACAGCCAAGACAGTTGATCCAAACTAGCCAAAGGAGTATTCCATACCATATGATGTCATGCTCAGTATATAAACTGGGGGGAGTTGGCTGGGGGGCAGCAATCACTGCTCGGGGACCGGCTGGGCATCGGTTAGCGGGTGGTGAGCAGTTGCATCACTTGTTTTTCCTGGGTTTTGTTCCTCTCTCTCTCTCTCTCTCTCTCATTGTTTTCCTTTTAATTACAATTCCCACCCCCCACTCCCCCCCAGTATTAAACTGTTCTTATCTCAACCCATGAGTTTTCTTACTTCTGCTCTTCAGATTCTCTCCCCCATCCCACCGGGGGAGGGCGAGCAAGCAGCTGTTTGGTGCTCAGTTGCCGACTGAGGTTAAACCATGACACTATTCAAGAAACACTGGAATAATGTTTCACAGTATTTTCTTTGATAAGTGTTAATTTTTGGTGGGAAGGACTGGCAAAATGAGTACATGAATTTTTAGCAACTAGAGAACATGTTCAGTAAGTAATCCTTACTGTGCCGATCATTTCTGAGTAGTTTCATGCAAATATTCACCATCCAAACTCTTGGTTATTTTTATAATTACCACATCTAGCAGTCACTTTTCAACATGAAAAGTGCATTTAAGCTTACAAAAAATAATACCTACTGTTCTGGTTTCTAAGTTCCACAGTATGATATAGTTGATTTTCTCTTCTTCAGTGTAGCTGGGAAGCACCAGATAGGTGTAGGTCAAGGCAGTAGTGTATAGAAAGAGGATGGATGTGCTGGTTTCAAGAAGACGGAGCTGGTACAGCGCTTGCAAACTGAACTCAGAGAGATGGTGCGCGTGATATGAACACACTGTGACCTAGGGAGCAGGAGATCATCTGGCAAGTCAGTCACAAGATCAAGAACTTTTCTGCAGATTTATGTCAGCGTTTTTCTTTTTTATTATCTCATTTATATCTAATTAAAAATATGTACCCTTTTCTCAATCTTAGTATATTTATTTATATAAGTAGTTAAGTGGCATTGGTGTTGGCCAATGAACCTTAAAACCAAATGGACCTCTAGGCATAAGTCCTTTCATATGGACATATAAATTATTGTATATGTACACATATGCACATGTAATAACTTCTCCAGCTGATCTGTATGTTGACTCAATTCAGTGATGACTGAGAAAGTCAAGGTAAATCATGTCAAATGAACACAGGGCTGAGACTACCTATGGTAAGTCAGATGGGAAACTGTTTATAGTAAAGCCAAACACAGCCCACCAGATACTTTATACATGCAGATGACAGTAAATAGCAAAGATTATTAATAAACTTCGCAAACTTGTGAAAAAAGGAATTCTGGTTACAACACAATGAAACTGTAAAATTCTTATTACAATTTAAAATTTGATCTTTAGGAAGAAAAACTATAGGATTTCCGATTAGAAAATTAATCATCAGTGTAAATTAAGCAATCAGAAGGTGGACTTAATTATGATTATGACCCCAGAACACTTACCTATTCAAGACCTTCCTGATACCAGATCATAATGGAAACTATGGAGTGAAAACAAGATGGAAATAAGTGACATAATAAAAAAAAAGGAATACAAAGTAGGACAAAATAGCTTCTCAGCATTCTAACAGTTGTTACATAACATAGCCATCAGTAAGCAGAACAATATTTTGGGATCTGAGAGAAACTCTATAAACATGATACATTAGGATGTTGTTTCTCACCTTTTCATCTCCACTAAGCAAGTACTGATCAATGGCATTATGTTTTTCACTAGTAAGTTCCTTTTTTTACATTTCTTGTTTTACCTTCTCCAGTCTCTCTTCCTGTCTTAATTTCCTTGCACCTTTCCCAACGGGGTCCAAAGTTCTGAAAAAATATTAAATATTGACATTTGTCACCTGATACAACCTTTTGATTACATTCATTGAAGCAAAATTCCTCAGAAGGAAGGATGCACAATTTACTTAATAGGTAATCACTACAATTTTAAGGCTTCTGGAAAACCTGCTTCCTTCTCATCTTTTGTATATTGTAAGCAGGTGGTGATAGACTGCACCTTAAATAACTACCATGAACAGCAATGGTAGATTCAAGATAAATTCCTTGCATTTACTCAGAAGTCAAAATAGGCTGTCTGCAACTCCAGACTTTAAGAGGTGAATGGAAAGTAGTGAGGAAAACTACCAGTATGCTTACCTTCCGTTCACCCAGGATTGCCATGTCAGTGGACAAAACTTATGGGTTACAGATGGAAAAAGAGTGGAAACCACTGTTTTAGACTGATGTCTAGAGACATAGTAATGCTACTTAAATAGTATTTAAGCGAGCATAGTCATAATTCCTCCTTCCCACTTCTCAGGCAGCTAGGGTCACTAATTCTTGAAGTTGAAGGACTATAATAATTGTACATCAGTCTGCTCTTCATCTCTTTGATCTCCCTGCTTCAAGACAAGGACGCTCTGGCTTTAAGGAAGGTTACAATGACCTCATTTATTTATTCCAATAATTCACATTTCAGTGCAAATCCATGGCCTGGACAAACGATGTTTCAGCTCCAGCTCTGCGGTGTCACCTGTCACTCCCTTGCTCGTTCTCCTTTTGGGTGGAGTCTCCTGGTACAGGTCCCTGGTGGCCTTTGACAGAAGATGGCCTGCCGGAATAGGTTGCTCAGGAGTTTTCTTTGTATTCTGGCTCAGCCAACCCCTTACAAACCCAGTCTCTAAATTTCCAATGACAAAAAGGTCCCTGCAAAACATCAGGATTCTTTGGTATCACATGAACCATGTTCTGGGAACAGCACCAAAAGATCTTATCCAAACACTTCTCACAGACCTCACAAACGCTAGGGAAAACCAACTCAGTCCAAGAGGCACAGGGAAGAACGAGTTGCATCTTTCTGCTCCAGTGAGGTCTTATTACCGTTAGAGGGTTTTATCCCCAGAAAGTGACTTCTTTTGTCTTCTTCCATTTCTGGAAAAGGGAGCCTGAGCCCACAGTTTGGGTCCCACAGTAACTTTGAAACGAAAAAGTACAGCAGACCTTAACCAGACTTAAAGTTTCCACTCAGATACACAATATACTGTAAAGAATTGCTTATTTTCACATTTTAAATTTATTTAGAGACACTTCCATGAATATCTGATGGATTTTAAGAGAATGCCCTTTATGCTAATGACTGCTGTGACTCAAGAAAATAAAAAAAATTAAGATGGTCAACTGAACAATCATTCTATTTAAAAGTATTTAGCAGTTAGTTGTATGGAGCATGAACATATGACTTGTTCTATAAGTAAAACTTTGTGGATGATGGAGTCAGTGCCAGAGACAAACTCTTACCTATTCTCAGAGAGGCCAAGCAGTAGCCCTCCCTCAAGAATCCTGTACTCTTTATTTTGGCAAGGAACGATGCAATGACCTGACTGTTTCTTCACATACTTCTTTTTCAAAATGTTGTAAGTTAACAGAGTCTAGTAAAAATATAAAAAACCCCACCTTGCCTGCTTTTGTAATTAGTTATCTAAGTAAATGTCTTGTTTAATTAGGTTTTACAGAAATGTAAAAAAAATCCATAAGCACGCACACACCCCCAAACTTACTTTCTGAATAAATTTGCATTTAGTACCTGAAAAATGAGTGTCAGAGAATCCATAAGAGAGTCCAATCCCTTGTCTTCAAAGACAAAGAGTTTTGTATCCCTCACCAGCACAATTGCAATGCTTTCTACAAGTCCCTTTTCCATTCTAACAGCATGGCATTTTGATTTTACTATGTTCCACACTGTAAACACTCCAGCACTGAGATTCCTGCATACAACATATCTGCAAGACAAAAAAAAAAAAAAAAACCAAAACACTCACCAATCTATGACTAGTAATTATTCTGCCTACAGAGTTGTCCCTGTTATGTTTTAAAGTTTGAAGTGGCTTGGTTTATGACTCTTCTGAACACTCCCATGACAGTGATCTCCAATTCCCCAGCATAGATATATATGTATCCAGTTGCAACATAGGGCTGAAATCCTGGCCTCACTGAAACCAGTGGGAATCAGGAGTTCACTTGTGGAGTTTTGAGCTTTCATCATTAAAAAAAATTATTTTTCTTCAGGGTTTTTTTGCTATAATTTGGCTGAGATACATTCTAAAAGAGTCTCCACATCAAGGTGTTGTGAGGATGAGTCCTTTGGCTAACTCTATGTTCCACTTGTTTTTAACTGGATGATTCCAGCAGTGCTCAGCATTGTGTTCATTTATGTTAGTTCTGAATCCAGCCCTTTGCAATGTGTAAACTACTTCAGAAACAGGCAAGGCAATTCAAGCACAAATTACAGAAATTAGTATATTTTGTCTGTTCTTTTTGGCAGAACCGCTTTTTAAAGGGTTCGGCCATGTTTTCAAATGCAACATTGTGCCTGTCATGTTGTCTTGCCTGCTACCTGCCCTAATCTGAAAGAAAGGGAATGTTTAAACTTCAAATACCTGTGTATTTTGAAGTTGCCTGGGACAGTTCTGCATAGCCACAATGTCTCAAATTCCATTTGTGTTTTTCCCCTTGTTTGTAGTAACAGTCAAAACCTGGTCATTGATCTTTGCAGCCCAGTTCCAGATTTGAAGGTAGTTCTCTCCACCACAAAAGGCTAAACAAAGAAGTTCAGCACAAACACCTACATACGTAAGGTTAAACTGAAAAAAAAAAAGCATTTGTAGTACAGGAATAGAATATCCTGCAATTAACACACATGTCTGTGGTTGTTCTACTGGGACTATCTTGTGAGGTTGCTTGAATGGTCTACCTGAATTTTGCCATCCACCTTTTCGGTAAGTACACAGAGGCCAGGTACACAAACGTCTGCACTGGTGATCACTTCACTTTCTAGGTGAAATACAGGGTGCTGATCACTATATATAAAGCCTGCTGTGATCTGGCTTACAGAGAATGTCGAAATTAGCAAAGTTTTCTCTCTGCAACTGTCTTACCACAACTGTGTTGAGAAGGAATGTTTCCAGCTATCTTTTCCTGAGCTAAGCTGCACAGGATTTAAGGACTTGGACATTTTTTAGAATAAGCCATTGTTTGACTTTAATGCTGTCATATATACATTTGAATCTCGTATTAGTTACAAGAAGATATAAAATGTATATTCAATTATAGATCTTTGATAATATTCAGTTTACTGATAAAGTATTGAGATAGCAACAGAAACTTGAATTCAGCACTGAAAATAATATCTTTGGTTTCCAGAATGTGGAGATTTTTAGGATTAGAGAGTACATTTCAGCGATAAGGAGCAATCATAACCTTTGGAACTTAATTTAAATTCTCTTAAAGTTCAAAAAAATTCGCATGAAATTTAGTTCAGATCTCTTGTATTCTCACAAGAATGAATACACTTGTTCACCACTTAAGCCCGTCTCCTTTGTCACATGATTGATTTCAGAGCACTCAGGTCACTTGGTATTCATTTTTTTAACCACATGGCACACTGTTTTTCATTGCAACCTTGTTACAGATGTTCATGTGAAACAATAGGAAATTAAATAACGTACCATGGTAAAGTAGAACAGATTATTGAAATAGAATATGGAATGACAATATCGATAGTTTGAGATTTCCATTTGCATGATCCTTTCAGAAATGAATCAATCCAAAGAAACAATTCTCCTTTATTTAACAAATGGCAACAGAAATGAAACCACTCACCTCCCAGAAGAACTGAAGGTAACTTGGCCACATGCCTGTGGTCTTCAGATTCCAGAGTATTCTCTCAGTGGTATTAGTGTCTGGAATACGGCTGAATGCCACGAGATGATAGCCCAGATGATCAATGAAGCAGGTGCAAATAAAGTCATTGCAGCAACCCTGAAGAGTGTGAGAGTAGGCAAAGGTGCTAACACGGAAAAGTTCTACTTGCATAATAGCCTGCTGCCCTCTAAGGAACAGCAGAGCTGTTCATAGCAAGAGGGAGGTTTCTACTATACCACTACAGGCACTTTTAAAACAGCAGTTGCTTTTAAATCTGTAACACTATCTGAAAAGAAAACGTGCTCTCTCAAAAATATTTTAGGGTCAAACTCACCTCAGTTTAAAGCAAGGGCAGCCCTGCTGACCCTTCTGAAAGTAATGGGGTAGTACAGAATTTGCTCTTGGAGCAGCTGCCAGGCATGCTAGGATGCAGGTACCAGAATCTGGAAGGTTTAATGGAGGCGTGAGAGAGCTGAAACCTCCTGCCTTCAGACGGAACACAGCTGGGTGAAAAAGTTAGGGGTAAAAGCCCAGATTTTTAGGAGGAATTAGGCACCTAAAATTGCTGGAAGGCTGCCAGTGTGATTTTCAAAAACTCCAGAAGGACTTAGAAAAGATACTCTTGAAGACCTCACAGGCCACCCAATATTTTAAAAAATTGGGCACAACTTCCTTTTCTGGAGAAGCAAGAATATAGTTTCTAAACATTCATTACCTAAAGATCACAAGGAAGTAGTTATTAGTTACAGCTTCTCCCTGAACAGCAGCCACAGAGTCTTGGCGTATCAGCTTAACAACCACATCTCCTTTGCCAGCACTGAACACCACAGCTTCTTTTCTATTCCTGTACAAAAGAAGAGTCCTGTACAAAACAGAGAAAACATACCTGTAGCGTTATTCTGTCACACTACTAAATAAAACCTGAAGACTAAGTGCATGTACAAGGAAGACTGCATTGTCTCCAGATGTGCATGCACAACCCAGTGCATATACCCAAGAGGTATATGACAACATCAGGTCTATACTGTCAGAATCAACTAGACGAGCAAGGTACAGAATAAACCCCAGACGCTCTGATGCAGCCTGATTTGGACCTTCTATACCAATTATGACATGACTGGGAGGGGGAGGATTGGAAGGGCAATCTTGCTGCTCTGGCAGTGACAGTTCAGGAATAAAAAACTATCAGATTGCCAAATATGCTAGTTAACTGCACATTTTAATGCTATAAAAGATTGTCATGTACAGTAGTTGGGATTTTTAATGTGGTCTGATTTTGCTTCTTTTGAAATATTTTGCCCCCGTCTCTCCCTGCACTGAATCTAGATACAGCATACATTATGATTTGCTGTGCTCCCAATGTCATTACTGTCTGCGAATCYAGCTTTTAAACCCTTCAGACATATCAGTGATAAAATACAGGACTGAGTAAGGACATCAACATACACTTTGGATGATTCTCTTTATAATCTCTTTTATGTATGGCCTATTGCTTCCTTCCTCTTTCATCAATTTTCTTTCTAACACTTTGTCTTAACTCCTTGCAGCTGGATTTGCCTTTGCAAACTATTTCTGTCTTTGATATAGAATATTGCCAGCACCATTTGAAAAATCAAATTAATGTGAGTGGCGGACACTGGACTTCTCCTAAACCTCATCATTCAAATCCTGTCAAACTTACAGCATAAGTAATTATGACTATCCTTTCCTACCATTATATGCTATAGAAGTGGACTGGTCACCCTTAGAAAACCTATCATTTTTTTACATGACTACAATATTTACACAGAGCAAAGATGAATAACAAACTCCAGCTGATACTGGGAGTAGGACACCAACTGAGAGAACACTCCTGCACTGCACTAGCACAAATCATGTTCTCAGAAATTTCAGTTTCTGAAATTTCAATCTCAACAAACATTGCGTGAGGCTGCCTGCTGGATTGGCATATCAAACCAGGAAAGAATGCCCTTCAACTTATGTTTGGAAGAAGGGCAAACTGCTACTTGAGTAGCAGTTTGTTAGTAGAAGATATAGTAGGTTGTTGAAGGGATGAGGGAATTCATACCTACAAAATGTACCCTTATCATTAATCCCTTATAACATTTGGATTTGGATTATATAATGACAATACACGAATTACAGAGCAATGGAGTAAATATAAATAAATTATTAACAGACCTGACTTTCACAAAAATATAATGATGGAAGGCTGATATTCAGTTGAGTTATGAAGAAGAATTTTTTAATCCTAAATTCTCACTGGTGAAAAATACTTCCTACTACTTTGTAAGCCCATAGGATATAATCTTTCACTGAATTTCTTGATATAAGTATGGAGCAATCCCTGTGTATAGGAGTATCTACTGAAGAAACGTGTATTTTATGCAGCAACTGGCATGAGTCCATCAGATCAAAACCCTGAAATAATGAAAAAAAGTATAGGTTCAAACACAGAGCTGAGTATATTTCCTGAGTCTGCAGCTGGCATATATTCCTTTCCCTTCCTTGACCTCAGAATAAAGGTGAAGCAATAAAATTCTGAGGGGAAGGGAAGTCAAATGTGAAAACAGAGAATATGAAAGTATCACCCACACACAAAGCAAGAGAGAAAAATAAACCGAAACAAGAGAGAGAACTAAAACAAAGATTGAAATGACAGCAGGAATGAAGTGCAGAGACAGAAGAAAAAAGCTGTCAGAAATAATTAGGAGGAGAGTAAAAAGTAATCCAAGAAAACTAAAAAAGAGAAGTGAAGGGTCATTTTATAGCTAGTTAACTGCATCCAAAAGAAATTATAATATAATGTATCTCCTCTTCCAAAAAAGTTGTAAGATTTTCTTCCCTTCTATTTTCTTTAATTAAGAAAATCGTAAAGTGCACATTCAAAGTGTCACACAGCACTGTAATTTATCCAACAGCCATAGCTGAGGAGGTAAAATTGTAAACTGCATAATTTAAGGTTTGTTTTGGTTTTCAAATTTATGAGTCTCCTGCTAATCTTTTTGAAATTTTTACATTTCGTCTTTTATTTACTACACTTGACAGATTAATTCCCATTGAAATGTTGGAAAATGCCTATTAAAAATCCTGAAAAGTTATGCCATTATTTAACTAAATTGACAGCAAAATAAATACAGAAATAAGTCCTCCTCTCTGAAATGCCGAAATATGGATAACGAGCCCTTCGTAAATTAGATAGGATCCAGACATTAAAAAAAAAAAAAAAANAAAAAAAAAAAAAAAAAAAAAAAATCTAATAAAACGTCATGCTCCAGTATATAAGGCAACTTCTATCTGAGGAAGCCATAAAGCAAAGTCCATCAGACAGCAATTTGATAAAAACTGTCTTGTACCTTCCTTTGAAGGACATGACAAAATACTGTTAAGGAACAGAAACGTGAGCTGAAATTGAGGTTATTTGATGTGACTGTTACCATTTTTGTATGACAAGATTTTGAATTTGAAAAAAAATCCCACAGGAGGTCTAACAGGCTAACTGTTTACCCACAATTGGTGGTGTAGAAAGCAAATTTGACTCTTGCCTAGGGAAGTTTCAATGTCTCCCATCGGTCATAATCCTTATGACCAACAGACTAATGGTTTTGCAGAAGTCAAAGGATGCCACGGCACTGAAAATTACAAATGACTTGAGCAAGTGGCAAGCAGCTTAGAGGCAATAAGGACCAGCTTTGTATATGATTACTCAGCTATTATTAACTGCGTGAGCTTTCCTGCCTTTGGTAGTACAAAGTCAACTCCACCTATTCCTAAAGACTGTTCAAGTTCATATGGTCAGCTACAACTCAGAAATGTATGCGAAGCTGTTCCTTACCACCTTTCAGCTGTTAATCTCCATGTCTCAACATCTACTTATTTCCCTGCAGATGACTTATTCCAAGTGCAGAAGGAAACATGTGGGAAGAAGCTCATTTGTCCAGAAGGTCCAGCACCCCTCCCAACCTCTAAGTCAAAGGAAGATTTTTATTAAAAGTTGATGAAATATAAATTGATCTTATGATTTAAGGAACAGAAAGAAAACCAAGAACAAGAACAATAAAACCCCTCTCACCTTGACCAATTGGTTACCATAAAAAAAACCCCAAGAAGTTCCCTGTTCATTGCCCATGTCAGTATTGGCACACCCAAGGCAAGGAGATGTCTGTGTTAATCCCTCATGTTTATTGATAAATAAATTAGCTATATCAACATTCTCAAGAATTTTTTTTTTTTAAATTGCTTTTTATGGGACTTGTCAGGCTCCTAACCGGTTCACCATAGCACTAAGACTTAATTTTAAATCATTTTAGAAGCCTGGGGTTTTTACATGTAATAATGAAAACATAGCTTGATATAATTAAAAAATGGCTTGAATTTTAGCAAGCTTCTATCAAAATACGTTTAAGAAACCACTGCAGTTGAGCTGGATAAAAAATTGGCTGAGTAAAAAAATCAGAACATTCTTCAGTATATCGTCATGAATTGGGATAAATTAGAATGTGTCAAAATACTGTGATTTTTAAGGAAAAATGAAGATGTGTAAGTTTGGAAACACTTAAACATTTAGTTCCAAAATTCTCAGTCAAAATAAACACTTTAGACACTTGACACATACTTCTGTGCTGAACAAAATCAAACACCTTCTATCCTTTTTCAGCCAATTTATTTCTTGATAAACAAAATGTCAGTTTAATATATAGCAGAAATATCCTCCAGCCTGTTTGTAGTCAGAAATTTTGAGAGATTTCCTTTTAGAGACACGGATACTGTGTCTACCCGGCCTAATTTTCTCAGGGATATTTAGTTTACTCTCAAAGTTATTTCTCTTTTACACAATTTTGGTGTCTTTATTCATGTTACAAAGAACGGCATACATAAAACCCAAAGAACGATGACATGTACATCACAAGGTTTTGCTTTGCTTGCTTTGATGCTGAAGTGACGGTTCCCAAAAGAGGTCATAACTTAGCATAGGGAGGTGCACTTGATTTCCTACCCGGTCCCCATCTGCTCCCAAGCTAACTTGAGGACAGATGCCCAAATCCAAAGCCCTGTGAAGTGTAAGAGAGGACTTTCACCAGGGAACCCCACGGGAATCGAAAGGCCAACTCAAGTTGCGCCAGGGGAGGTTTAGATTGGATATTAGGAAAAATTTCTTCACCGAAAGGGTCATCAAGCACTGGAACAGGCTGCCCAGGGAAGTGGTTGAGTCACCATCCCTGGAGGTGTTTAAAAGATGTGTAGACGTGGCGCTTAGGGACATGGTTTAGTGGTGGACTTGGCAGTGTCCGGTTAACGATTGGACTCAATGATCTTAAAGGTCTTTTCACCTAAATGATTCTATGATTCTACGAAAATCTGACAGTTCTTGGCTTCAGCTCCCTCTGGTGGGTAATGCACACTCCAGAGAACAACAACTACTGGTAAAGGTAACCACCATGAAACAAAACAACATGCAGGTTGCTGTATTTTTCTTAAAATATACAGAAATACACCAGCTGAGTAATGATTATAACTGAGATCAGAGCTTTAAGCTGCAACTTGACACATTATCCTGAAAAGAGAAAGATGCAAGGTTCCTGCCAGAACTGAACTCCCTTCAAATTCAGAGAAGAAGAGAGATGGGGGTTTTGGTCCAGGCGGAAATCTATTTTCAGCACCTAATGTTGATTAAAATAAAATAAGGAACTAGGTAAACACTATTCTTTTTGATGAGAACATTCACTTGGATTTCTGTTCTTGACTGATACTTTGAGGCCTAAAGTTTGATGTCCTTTCTCAAAAACATTTTGTTTGCAGGATTCAGAAAATATTCATTATTTCACAAATCTCACACCCCAAAGATTCTTTCTTTGTTACAAGGAGTTTAGTTCCAGCGGAAAAGAAAAATATGCTTTTAAATCTGTGATATCTTACCTACAAACCATACACATCCACACGTTTACCAGCTGAAACAACTGAATATTAAAGCATATTTTATAATTTATACTCTTGGGCACAAATCTAAGTCCTTCCACAAGAACAATGTGCACACTGTATTGCAGTACCCCAAATACATGGGTTATGATAATGGCAATTCGTGATAATTACAATATTAAAATAAGCAGCAGTAATCTCTGCACTACAAAACAGTACTGAAATTTTGGTTACCTCAGAAAAATGCATGGAAATTTTGCAAACATCAGCAATCTGATAGCGGAGGCTTAGAATTAATCATACTTTTTTGCTCTCACCAGTGGCACCAATAAATCAAATTATAACTCTTGCATCCCTGTGTTAAAAATTTTTTTTCTTTCAGAAGCTTACTTGTTGATCTGAAACACATACTGACAGTTGTTTTGTTGGAAAAATAACAATGTTCCCATCAGAAAACAGTAATCGAGTGTGAGAACATTTGGGGTAAGAATGGTCACATGAGTTCATGTTCTTCAGCGGACCAAGTCCATATCGTTAGGCATAGGACCAAGTTAACTGTATAGTCTATTCATTAAATTGCTTATGGAGTTACATTATATTTAAAGACAACTCGGTGGATGAAAAGCTGGACACGAGCTGGCAATATGCACTCGCAGCCCAGAAGGCCAACYRTATTCTGGGCTGCATCAAAAGAAGCGTGGCCAGCAGGTCGAGGGAGGTGATTCTGCCCCTCTGCTCTGCGCTGGTGAGACCCCACCTGGAGTCCTGCGTCCAGCTCTGGAGTCCTCAGCACAAGAAAGACACGGACCTGTTGGAGYGGGTCCAGAGGAGGGCCACGAAAATGATCAGGGGGATGGAAAGCCTCTCCTATGAAGAAAGGCTGAGAGAGTTGGGGTTGTTCAGCCTGGAGAAGAGAAGGTTTCGGGGAGACCTTATTGCAGCCTTTCAGTACTTAAAGGGGGCTTATAAGAAAGATGGGGACAGACTTTTTAGCAGGGCCTGTTGCGACAGCACCAGGGGTAATGGTTTTAAACTAAAAGAGGGTAGATTCAGACTAGATATAAGGAAGAAATCTTTTACAATGAAGGTGGTGAAACACTGGAACGGGTTGCCCAGAGAGGTGGTAGATGCCCCATCCCTGGAAACATTCAAGGTCAGGTTGGACGGGGCTCTGAGCAACCCGATCTAGTTGAAGATATCCCTGCCCATGGCAGGGGGGTTGGACTAGATGACCTTTAAAGGTCCCTTCCAACCCAAACTATTCTATGATTCTATGGTAACTAAGCTGCAGGCATGTATTTTACATCACAACTTTCATTCTGAAAGAAAACTGTAGAATTTATAAAAGATATTTCTTTCTAATTAATATTTTCCTCCTTTTAAAAAGGAAACTATCCAACTTTCAGGTACAAATAAGAATCTGATATCAGAAGCTCTTCACTAGATATGTAGTTTTAATTGGAATTCTAAGCAATGGATAAAATACCCTAGAAACCTCTCCTAGAATTATTTTAATTAGTTCCCTCTCCCCTTATGCTGTTTCATATGTTTGCATCTTACATTAACTAACATAAGGTTTTTATGGGGTGAGGGGCTTACATGCAAGTCATATACAGTACAGACTGACTTGTTTGTAGACATGTAGGACTGGATTCTCCATGTGGTCTCTGCTGTCTAATTAATCTGTAAATTTATGAATCCTCCTGCTTGTGTATCATGGACTGCGGACAGAATGGATTTGTATCAACCTGCTTACAACACTCACAGTTCTGTGCTAAGATAATACATATAAACAAATCTCGTGCTTCTGGCATTCATCTGCAGAGCTCAGAAGAAAGACTGCTCCTCCTCTCATCTACGTAACTGACTCCTCTCAGGTACTGATTTATTTGTGTATATAGACATATATTAGATATATTTGAGACGAGATATATTTGAGAGGGGGAAGGTGTTTTGTCTTTCTTTGAAACACTGAGGCAAGCTGGGATAAGAGAGGGTGAATGGTGGCAGTACACTGAGGCAGCACAGAAAATCCCTAGTTTTCAAATCCCAAGCTCTAGACCATGTGTATGGTCAGATTTTATACCAAGAAATCATTCTCCTACATCAGACTGGCTACAGCTTTGGAGGATCTTTCTTTGCTCCTGCAGCACTGAAAACGGTGTCCCTTCTTACGATCGTAGGGAGGACTCCCTTAATAAACTGGTAGGGTATTATTAAGACGAATCACACATATACTTTTGAACCTACTTTGGAGGGGGGAAAAAAAGCAAGGAAAAAAAAAGCAAACAGCTATTCTCAAAAGGAAAAAACCTTATCAGTTTTTACAGATAGGTGAGATATTCCAAGTTTTCTCCACCACACCATGTTCTACACCATGTTCTACTTAGCTTTGTGCTGACGAACATAAAATAAACGGCAGCTGGCTGCTGAACTCACAGAGCCTGACCCTGCTGAACATGCCAGAATTTCCTCATCCCCATTGTAAACACTTCCCTTTTCCTCCTGACATGTAGCATTTCTGGGGAAAAACTTGGAATTGATCATTCTAGGTAAACAGAAAGAGAGAAAGCCTTCGCTAAACACATTTTCCTTTATTTGCAAAACTACCAGCAGTCTTACAGGTAAATAAATAACTCTTCCTGACCTGTGAACAGCAAACCCAAACACCATTATTTCATAATGACATTGAAAGTAAACATGGAAGTTACCTAATATGCAAACTATGTTCTTAAACAAGCTGCCCTATCTACAAATTCTTCATAGAATTGCAGAGACAGGCTCTTTGTAAGTACACACAAAATATACCATTATCTTCAACTGCCCTAGTTAACTCTAAGCACATTCAAAGAKAGGGGTCAAAGTCTCTAATATGATATTTAGTGTACAACCCAATAGATTTGTATAGTTGCAAACAAAAAAAAAATTCTTATATATTCATATTAAGTGTCACATGGAGACAAAGGAATATAAAAATGAATAGGAAAGGCAAAATTTAGTTTAAGGGTTTACTTTTCCCCAAATCTACCAAACTGATTTTCTAATTATTCTTCAGTTGTTCTATTAATAAAATGAAAATATGTTGTAAACACTATCCTCACATGGTAAGCAGTGTGCTGTCTGTGAGCTGACTAGAAACATCTCACTTCATACCAGGTAAATTGCCCATGGTTTTGTTAGTCTCAAGACCATTTTCAGACTTAAATACAAGGGGATTTTTTCACTATAACTTTTCAGAGTACTTAAAACACAGCCTTTTGTCTGCAGCTCCTACATCTTCTGATCTTTGTTACTTTCCCTCTGATAAGGTCCTTGTCAAGAGCTGACCAGTGGAACTGGGTGATGACAATTTTCTGAAAGTCATTGCGTAGGCATTCAAGGTAGAAGGAACAGGATCTGCTGTTGATGGGTTCAATTCCCTAGCTTACATTTTTCTTATAGATATTGGTGTGATGAAGCTAAATAGAGACAATAAACCTATCAAGCATGGAAACTAGTTGACTGAAAACATACTGGAAGGCAACCAGTGATAACTCTTGCTACAATGAAGTAATGTCTGCATTATATCCAGTACACTGATAAATATGTCTTTCTGCACAAGTCATACTAAATTAATTTCTAACAATCCTAGACGATAGCTTGTGCATTACTATTTCCACCTGCCAATTTCAGGTTTGCAACAAGAAAAGAAATAACATCCCTTCATGCATGCTTTGAGTATGCTGAAGGATAAGACAAGCAATGGCCAAACCTGTTTCACCGAGATGCAAAACAGGCGATAAAGGGGGCTGGGTAAGAAGAAAACACAGAGCAGGTTTGTGCTCAATAACGTACTTTTTGTTTTACAAACTTGTAAACCCCAGAGCACATATCCACCAACAAGAAAGGTGATCTAAGATGAAGATTGAAGGGAAGAATTAAGATAAAGTGAAGCCAAAAATAGAAACATCGTATCTTGTGTTACACCTTTTCTCAACAGATTAATACTGTGTTCTGTGAGTTCATACAATAGAAAAGCATCCCCAAAACCCCAATGCTGAATAAGTCCACTTAGATCTCATTTTACAGTTAAGAGAAAGTTATTCTGGGCCATAGCTAATACTTTCCTTGGCTTCTTCAGATTTGTGAGACACAAATATTTTCTTCTTTAAGTTTGTTACTAACTCAAAGAATTAATAGCAATAAATGAGCAGATATAGATTTTAATTAAACATAAATTAACAACTGCTGATAAGATTTTGATTCTTGATTCACATTGCCTTAATTCCATGCCAATCCCACCATTTCTGATGGGATTGCTGATGAAATTGGGTATCCAGGGCGAATTAAGAATGATGTGTCAGCCTTCTACATCACTCAGCATGCCTCTCTAAGGATTTAAAGTGTCATGGACTCTCCTCTCTATAGCTTTTCCTGAATACTGAGAATTGAGGTAGCAGGCAAAGCAAACTGAAGCCTGGTCTTCAGGAAGTCTTAGAAGATTGCAGCTGATTAAGGGAGAGAGATAAAGAACATCAGAATAAACACCTCAGTGGGAAAACCACGCTGAAAGAAGGGAACTTGGAGAAGGTATTTAAAGAAAGAGTGAAGGCACCTGACTGGGGAGTATAAAATTACTGCAGGTTTAGGATGCACATTTAAAAATAGTTACACTCAAGACAAGACAAAAAATACTGTGATCTGCATTTTTTCCCTGTTTAAAGCTCTAGAACATGATGAAAAGAAATCCCCAGCATCTGGGGCAGAGGTGAATAAAGGAAAGTAATGGTAGGCATACCTGTGCATGGATGCTTTCTATAATGTTCTGATGCGCTTCATACTTCCTTTCATTAACCTCTGTTTTCACAAGGTGGATGTCAAAACATTTTGAAGCCTGCTTCTTGACAGATTGTATTCTAAGTCACAGGTCTTCCTCTTGAAGCAGTAACAGTGATCTTCTGGAGAGCCCTGAATCTTGAATCCTTGATCAACCTCTTGCTGCAAGACTTGAGAGAGAAAAAATGTTCTAATTCTTAACTCCATTTTTTAAAAGTTACCATCAAAATAATTTAAGAAAAGATTATGCTGGAAGAGAACATAGCATGCATGAAGATGGCAATAGAGATCTTTGTATGCTTGCAGCAACACAGACCCTTCTATAAACCTGTGAAAACTTCTAACAAACTCTGATAAAACAAATTATTGATTGGAATTTAATTAATTGGTCTGGGTCAGGGTAAAATAATGGAAAACATGTTAAGTGATGGAGAAAAGTTACAAAATAATAATGCTGTGAAAGAGTAGACTTGAAAGAGTGTGGAAATGTCTGCATCACAAAATTATTATGGATACAAAAAAAGACCTGTGTCATTCTAGGTGCTAAACTCAAAGATTTGTTCTTTTTATGGAACAGGGCATTAATAATCTGTGGCCAAGTGTGGCTCTGGCATAAGAACCTGAGTTTACTTATAAAACACTAGGGAAAGGTATCAACAAACCACTTTGATCAACGGGGAAATTGCTATGAGGACTGATTAAGAACTAAATTGATTTAACTCATACTAACCAGTAACCAACAGGGGTAGTCTTCAAATACATAAATAACCCCAAAGGTATCCCAGAAGGAGCAACTTTCTTTACTGGATTGAAGGCTAATAATTTTATAATCTCTCTAAATAATTTAACTGCTCATCTGACCACTATGAGCACCATACTGTGAAAGAAGTACTAAATTACTTTCTTAGCTCTTATGCASAACCACTTTGAACCTCAGAGAAAACATTTGATTTTCCTTTGTTCTTCATATGAAACCCAGAAAAGATCTGTTTGTAAAAAACCCTCATGAAATGCGTGGTTTTGCTGTTAAATTATTATTGCATTATTAAGCTTATTCTGCAGTAGTCATTTTATTCTCTGCAGTTAAACAGAATTTCACAGCACATGTTTTATTTTGTTTGGCCAAACTCCAGGCTTTTTGCTCCTCTAGTAGAGCCTAAAGTGTTGCCTGCAGATTGTAGGAGGAGTTACACATGTTTAAGTGGACTAAACAGTACATTGAACAGGAAAAGGCATTTAGGGTTATTGACAAGTAATGTCCTTGAAGTTCTGTCTATTTTACATATTTATTACAGCAGTAACACACTCACGTAAGTATTGCTTGTCCTACCACAAGATTCTGAGGAGTGCCAAAACCAGTGATGTCTCTAACTCCTTTAACTTGTTTTATTACTGGAACTAACCTTTCTCCTTCTTTTAGGAAATAACGTATTGCTGATCATTGCAGCTGAGTGCCCTTCTCTTCATTTTGGGTTTCTAGTCTCACCTGTCTCAAGAAGCTCAGTGGATGCTTCCTCCCTGAGAGTAAGTGGAGCATACTCTTGAAATGTCTTGTGTAGTTTCTGGGAAGAGCTCGGCCATTTGCTCTCAGCTTGCTGCTTGTGTGCAGGATCACTGCTGAAAATATCCCTGTAAAATGTGCTATGAAGATGAGTAAAAGACAAGCTGTGAGAACATACTGGAAAATTAAGAAGCTGCTCTAATTGTAAAACATGATTAAAGAACACCATTACTTCAGGTAGGTGCAGCTCTAGCCTACCAAATTGCTGCACAGTTTGGCAGGTGGACAGATACAGGTTTGAGTCTTATTACCTCTGTTTTAATAAGTATATATCTCAACTGGGCCTCAGTTACACCATCTCTAAGATGGGGATAAAATCTCATATGCCTATTTGACGACAGTGTTATCAGCATCATTTATAAAGATTTTGGGGAAATTTTCCTTCAAATGATACTTCTAATGCTGCACTTCGTACTATAATGAGAAAAGCACTGCTGCTCATTTAAATAAAGGTACTATTCATTTGTGGGATATAATATTGAAGGAAACTCTTCAGACTTAGTACTTCTTTCATGCAAGTGCTTAGCAATAAAACTTTCAGTGATTAAAGTAGTGAACCACTTTCAGACTAATGAAGAGTAAATTCATCTCCTTAATGGACTGGAAGGAAAACCACATTTATTCCTTTACCAAACAACTTCTAAACAGAAGGAACTCAGCACTAACCTGGTAGGCTGCAGTTTGTAAATACTTGAAACAAAATTTTCATCCTGTCTGTACCACTGGCTAAGAAGCTGCAGTTCTTTGTCACATTCAATGGCAGGTTTATGCTTGAGGAATGAAGATGACACATTAAACAGATCCTGCTCATCCAAAATGTTTGAGTCTGATTCTCTGTTAGAATGAATTCCAGTTATATTTTCTTTTGATGATTTGCCAGTTCCCAAAAAGTATTGAGTAATACCTGCCTGATTATCATCCGTCTGCACTGCTTTTTCAGTCAGAACTGTCTCTTTTGATTCCCCGTGAGATGCAACACTTAACATTTTCTGCTTTTGCATTATTTCAGTTAGTTTCATTCTTCCAATTATACCTTTAATTAATTCTAAGTTTTTCTTTCGTAACATTCCTGGGATGACAGGATCATCAGGCTTTCACCCAACAAAAACCTGAAAGCAATGAAAAAAGGAATACACAAAGGAGACAAATACAACCCTGATTTACATACAGCACAAAAGCCAACCTAACAGGTTTCTTATAGTGTGTATCAGTCAAGAACTTGCTTCACTATCCCTTCTTTTTTTTCCATTCTAGGTCTACAATATGCCCTTTCTTTATATAATAAAAGCCGTAATACACTTATTGTACCCTAAAAATATTAATACAATTGAATTCCAAAATTAAATAAAAAGATCCCAAAAACCTTACAACAAATGTTTGATGTCTCATCTCTTGACACTTTTTCAGAATTTCCAGATGTAGTAAAACATTGTGGTGATCACTTCTGACACCACCTGGAAGCCCCCACCTCAGGTCCATCAGCTGTTACAACCTCTTTCTTTACAGTAATTGTATAATTGAGGATAGGATTGTTCCATTAATGCATTTCGTTCTGCCTCTGATTCTAGCACAAATAAGCACAATGAGATCAGGTTGTTGTAATAAAAAAATCATTGCAGTTTTGATTATTTTGCTGCATTTGATGGCAACAAAAGCTTTGAATGAGTCAGAGGATAAATATTTCTCAAATAAGACAGATATTCTTACAGGGGATATACTTCGTACATTCGTAACTTAAGTGATATGATGTAATGATGCACCTTACCAAGATTGTGCATATATGCACAAGCGTGGCAAATCACATTTTAACCATTCTGCTCACAAGACACAYACTTTAATTGGAGATTTAAATACTAATGAGCCAAATTTGCATGTGCAAAATGTACATCTAAATCCGAATTTTGTGCGCTACACTTCCTTCCAGCAGATAAAATTCTGAGCTTGCAACGCTCAAAATATTAAACTACTCAGAATCTGGCAGGAAACATGAAGCTAGATTTTAGAGTTGTCTCCATCTCTTCACATAATGGAAATTGCATTTGCTTGGTATACAAGAATCTCACAGCTTCAAATCAAAATTTCCAGATTTGCTCCTGTGTATAACTTTCTTCTGATGACATTCTTTCCTCCTCTCAATGGTTTATCGTTAACACCTTCAAAAATATTTTAGCATCTTTTAAAATACCTTAGAGATGTTTTAACATGCAGAGAAACAACGTATGTTTATCAACTGTATTTTTTAGAAGAGTAACCAACCATGTTCTTAAGGCATGAATTTAAGGCTCCAGACCTCGAGCTGTTCCTCCCTCCTTTCACCTCTTCAACACTTCTGTCATCTTCTCTCCCTGAACAGATATCCAACGGAGTTCAGTGTTTGCTTTTCATATTTAGCATGTGTCTGCTCATAGAATATGTTTCTTCCCCACTTCCTGATCCTGCAAGACACTGAACACCCCTGCTTCCTTTGAGTTCATTGATACAGCATCTAACAGAGTAGGGCTTGTGTCTGTGAAACGAAGATTACTGTGATGATCACAAAGAGATTCTGCCCAATCTTTACCAGTCAGAGGTTGTAGTCGAGGCCTCAAGTATATACATTTAGAACAGGAGAAAATAAATCAGGAGGGAGATATATTGTAGCTTGCGCATTATATTATATGCAATGTGACACAGATTATCTTAATTAGTTCCAGGTGTGAGGCATCACTACCAGTCCGTAGTTTATATTAATTTTTTTCTTCCTCCCCCACCCAATATACCTTTTTATATAAAAGCTATGAAGGAAACATGCAGTGATGCCAAGTACCATTTTTTGCCCATGCTGGGAAGAAAACCAGGAGAGGGATATTATCTGTAGGTATGCACCGTGAAAAGAGTTAGAGAACTCTCATTATGCCATGAAATTAGGAAAGACAAGGTAACTGCTCTTGAACTCATCTGACTGAACAGTTACTTGACACATACACACGCTAGCTAATAAGCTAATATATCTGCTTGCACTCAGAGCATTTTAAATATCACAATAAGCAAGTTAACAAAGAAAGGAATATACAAAAATAGTGGATCCACGTTCATATAAGCTACTACAATTATCTTGTCAAACTTCACCTTTTTAACTCTTTCAGACTGACCGTAATGCCTGTTAACCAAGTCCAGGTAGCCTTCGTTGACAGCATACATGTGGATTTCTTTTGTCCCAGAGAAGTAATCAGTATATCTCCTCTCCTTCCATCAAATGAAAAGGGATGGAACTAGAGCTCATTAACAATACATTAGAATCTGCACTGACTTCTGTAACACAAATTTATTGAAAGCAGTGCTTAATCATATGGACTGTAGCTATAGCCAACCTAAAGTTATCCATAAGCACTTATATGTAACAGATCCACTGTATGGAGACAGACTCTGAAACAGGCACTAAAGCCACTCAGATCCAGTCAATTTCATTAAAGCAAATTCATTTGCCTCTACACATGGTCATCCTGTTTCAAATGCCCACTTTGTTCCAAGGACAGTTCTGTTACTTTATTTACTTCTACAAAGTGAAAACTTTCTTCCCTTTTCAGATTTAGGAGCATACTAAAACCCAGGTTTTTGTACTGCTTTCCTATTAACAGGGACACTAGGAAGCAAAGCACCAAGCATCTGCTTGGACACTACCAGGGGAAAAAAACCCCAGAAACAAAACCCAAAAAACATGTAGTCACAGAAAGAAAATCTTCCTATGCATTCTTTTTCATATAAACATCACATAGGCAGCTTTAATTTTGGCACATCCTTACTTCTGAGTAAGATTTCCTTCCTTTGAGTGGATTTGTAACTTTAACACTATTTTAATCTAGGAAATAAATTTCTATACTACATCCTGTACTTTTACCATCTAAAGGCATATGGCATGAGGGGGGGGGGAAATCATAATCATGCTGTATGCCAGTTAACTAAAACCTGGTAATATGCTAGTGCTGATCTTCAGAGAAAAATATAAAACTGTGCAAATCTGTTAACCATCTATAGAGGCTGTGTACTTTTTAACAATGGGCTGCTACATTTTCCCTGTACTATTATAAAATCTCTCTCTTCAAGATCAATTGAACCATAGTTTTCCCTATAAGTAGAGATCAAATGGTTCCCTATGGTGGAGACAGCAGTTCTTTAGATAGTAATGCTTTCTTCACGTTTGTTTTTCCTGCAGGAAATCATAAAATGCATTACTGACAGAGACACTTACTTGATTTAAAGTAAGATCCTGCTCTGAAGAGTGACTCCATACAAGACTATGTTTATCGCCTCTCAGTGACACTATAACAGATAATTGTTTGAGAAGGAAAAGATTATCTTTTCTTGAATGATATCTTCCAAACTCATCCTAGACTGATTTTTCCCTTTCACTGATCATTACCAGTAATAAAGATACTGAAGAAGAAATTATGCCCTCAGAGACACCCACACAACACCATTTCTCGCCACTAAGGCTGTGCAGTTACAGTTTGGCCTTCTCTCTCATTGCTGTGACCTTATCCCATCTCACAACATAAGCAACTTGCAGTAGGCAATCACAGTAAGGGTTTTCAAATTTCTGCTGTATTGTAAACATGAATACTTAAAACACATATTACTGTAGGAACCACAAGCATGAATGCTCAGACACAGTAGCAAGGGATAGCCATATAAAATTTCAAACTAGACGGACAAACTTTCAGTCTGACATAGGACACTGGTGTCTGGATATAGATTCTCATATGTCTTGTGTAATTCAGCCATTTGGAGTCACTCCTCACTTTGCTCTGAATGAAGGAGAGAGAAGAGAAACAGTTAATTCTTTCTTTCACCCACATGAAATATTCTAACATGATTTTCCAGTGCCTAGTCAATATGTTTTGTCTTAACTTATTTCTGAGAGTACACCAGACTTTCAGAGGTTGCTTCCATAGGCTCAGAAAGAGAGTGACAAGAAGCGTAACAGTCAGACAAACAGAAATTCTTCTCACA
Source organism: Phoebastria nigripes (assembly GCA_035582835.1). Taxonomy (NCBI): domain Eukaryota; kingdom Metazoa; phylum Chordata; class Aves; order Procellariiformes; family Diomedeidae; genus Phoebastria; species Phoebastria nigripes. Next base: position 38,704 of record JAYKAV010000008.1, read on the forward strand.
AGCATGGAGCAGCCCCATTCTGAGATGAAGCCAAATCCATATTGGTGAAAGAATAGGCAACAGCGACAGAAAGAATATCTACAATTCTCTTGTCTATTACCATAACCCAGCCACATGCCAGAATTTATAACTCTGCAACCATAAGCTTAGCTTTTGTTTTGCTGCATTGTCCTGCAGCAATGAAGATTTATCCCCTATGCTCTTCTAGTTTTGCGTATAAGGATGTTTTTCCCCCTCCACTTCCTACTCCAATCCACCCAGAATTCTCACACTTCTGGTATTTTCTCTGTTGAATGAGCATTTCCTCCCCCCTTCATTCTGCTGTTAACTACAGGTGCTTAGGGTGCTACACTATAAGCCACAAAACATAACTGAAGGAAACAACTTCCAAAGGGGAACTATTTCTGGTTCAGACCAGTTCAACGATTGTCACAGCACAAAGTTCACAGTATAACCCAAAACCACTTCTATTGCCTCAGATGAAAGTAGTATAGTCTCCCTACATTTGCACTTCTACCAAAGGTCCTATATGAAGAAATGCTGGCTTTTTTCCTACTGTTCTTTCACTCACCAAAATCTAATTGCTCATCAGTTGGGCATGCTTTATCGATCCCCGCCACGTACAGCCAGTTGCAGCAGTACTGCAGCCATCAGCAGCCTTGATTTCAGTGTCAGCTGTGCCAGGCTGACCAAGGGGGTGAGCAGGATATGCTAGGTACACGCTGCTGCTGAATCACAGCTGTCACCCCTCCACCCAACATACTTAAAGGCAGTCTGCATTATTCCTTGGGATTCAATACCTTACAGTGATATACAGCATCTTTGGTCTTGGTACTGACTGCACTGAATGAACTTGTATTTAACATCGTGCAAATACAACTAAAGACTTCTTTGAAGTTTCGTCTGAAATAAAGTACAAAATACCAATGCGATAGTGACAGTTCTTGTGCCCCTGCCGTATGTTTGGGTTTTTTTTTTTGGTATTCTTCAAATACGTGTATCAACAACAGAAAGAGCTGGACTGATTTTGGAGAAGAGGTCACTGTGTTTCAGAGATACCAAATCATTTTATAGCAAAAACTGTATACATCCTATGCTAATAGCTCCTGTAAGTTGAGGCTGGAAAGTGCACTGCCTAGTGATGTACTCCAGGGCACCAAAAGGACTGACAGAAGGGAAAAAAAAGAGGGGGGGGGGGGGACAGAGAGAGAGAGAGAGACTCCCCACCTCCTTAACAGCAAACAAACAAACCACAAAATGATAGCCTGCTGAGAAAAGTTTTGAAAGAAAAAAAAATGCAGAGCTTAAAATTAACTTTCAAAGACATTAGGAATATTAACCAATTAAAATATGTACTAAAAGACTGAAGAGAAAAAATATTTTAAGTTAAATTTCAGTTAAAAAAAAAAAACTTCATTTAAGCATTGGTATTGCCACCTCAATTTTCTGCACCAAATTTGTCCCAAGGAAAGATTCTCAGAATTTAAATAGGTGGTGTAGCCCTACAATCAAGAGACTCTTGCCCTACTGAAATAAAGCATAAACCACTGGTTTTCCACTGCCAGTGGCTTTTTACTTAAAAAAAGGTGGTGGTGGTGGTGTATTTTTCAACGGTGTTTAGAATTCCCTCAGTAGTCATGATCTCTATTTACAGTTGTGCCTTTCTTGATAAGAATCATTACATTTTCCCTCCCCTCAGACGTCAGTGCTCAGGCCTCTCCATTATTATGGAGAGGTACTTGATATTTCAAGTACCTTGATTCTTGAAATTACCCTGTTCCGACCATCACGTCATACAAGAAAATGGTTTAACGACACAAATTACCTTTCAAAATTTACACAGAAGCAAAGAACCAATACAAAAATTCCCAATGCAAAATATTTCCCTTGAAAGTAGACTTCCAAACAAACACGTTTACTGACAGAACCAGAGAAGATTGCTCRGAGATCTTCACAAGAGCTTGTGATTTATAGGCAGACTAGGAGCTGAAAAATCAGGCATTTCACAAGGTTAACAAGTTTGCCATTACACACAGTAACACCATAAAAGCAAGAGATGTGGTCCTTATTTGTCCTTCCCCCACCCTCCCTAAGTAATCTATTCAGATAAATTGTCATGGCAACTTGAGTTGTACACCAAGGATACTAGCAAAGACAAGTCAATTCCCCTTGAAGATGTTGTGAATAGAAAAGGTCCTGCCCATTCTGATGCTGGCAGAGACTAAAGCTAAATGCGCTTCCCTGTTATAGGCTCACCATGTACTACCAGAGCAACTTCTCCCCGCAGTGTTACTCCCTGCCAGACACTCTTGCTCAGATTGCAGCCATGAGCCTCCAGTTTATGTCAAAGGCAAGATTGCATCATTTGGAAAAAGTCCTACTTTGCGTAGCTTACCAGCTTTTACTAAATGCAAGTTGAGTTCAAAAAGAAATCATGACTTTCTGAAATTAAGAATTCTTTAAGAATAGTATTTTCCTTAGAGGAAGCACATACAGTTACCGACTGTAACTCGAATGTTTCAGTTAAAACTACAGCTTCTTGTTGGATGACAGCAGTACAGACCGTATTTCTGTCAGATCTCTTCACAGTCTCTTCAGAAGAGTGAAAACCACAAGAACAAATTCAATTTTTTTTCCTTCACCTGCAGTCACAACATTTCATGTAACTTTTTTTTCTTTATGTATCTATATATATGAAGACAAGCAGTAATTTTACAATATATTTAGTGTATCCTCCTTTGGTAAAACAGAAATAATTTAAGAGAATTTAAGAGAACTGTATTAATGTACATTGCATATAAGCTCTCTTGACACAGACAGTAGCATAAACACTTCCACTCCATCAACTGAAGTCCTAATATGACAGTCACATAAACTATCCTCTGTTGGCTGCAGAGGCTCTTAGCACCACTGATCAGAGCATCCAGCCTACGCCTCTAACATCCCTCTCACCAAACGCTGTACCTAGCGTGTGCAGTGGAGTGCACTCTTTGAAAGAGACACTGGACTTGCTGTGTGTACTGAACATGATGGATATTCTCCTATGACTGTCAGTGGGATGACTGACCCTCACATTAATAACAAACACAGCTACCCTGAAGAACATGTAAACATACACCGAAAGAGGGAAGATATAATTCTTCCACCAATTTTTAAGAATGCTTTCTTTGTAATAGAAAATCCTTTGCAAATTCAAACTTGGCCCTAGAAGTGCAGCAGGCAATACACAATTTAAAAAAAAAAATTAACACATACCACAGCAGATAAATAGGCATTTATTAAAGTTCATCTCAAAACAAACAAAAATAATAAAGGACATTAAGGCATCTTGTATTCAGTAACCATTCATRTAGTAGAGATGACTTCTCTTTCTGATACAAGAGAGCAGATTAGGAAAAGAAAAAAGTTCTCCCAACACATTTGGCAGAATGCTGACTTCTTCCCACTGTCCCACCACTCAGTCAGCAAACCCCTCCATGGAATGCCCATTTCTGCAATGGAAGAGCTACAAAATCTCAACACTCATTGAGACACATGCAAGAAAGCACTTTTCCCTCCCCTCAGGCATCCAACCTTCTGTAAAGATGCATACTGGAGAAAGACTAACAGATGGATACCACAGAGAATAAAGAAGACGTACTCCTGCTGTAACCACTCATTTTTGAGCAGACTAGAATATTTGGCCTTGCTTTCGCTAGTATTTACTATTTCAGCCAGTAACTAGTGAAAACGGGACCACAAGCTCTAGTCTGTATTGCAACGTAACAATTTTTATGTTCTCCTTCTACATTCATATTAGATAAACAAATGACAAAGGTCTTGTTTCCATGGAATAATTTATTTTGAATTATGCTGTCAAGTGACCAATCACTGTTATAGTGCTTTTTTCTTCAATTGGAATAAGAACATCAGGAAATGTTTACAGTATCATTGGGTTCACTATAACAGGATTTTACTACAGAGTGAAATATAAATTAATAAACACTGCATATAGCACTATTCACTTCACCACATTGGCTCTCTATATCCTTTGTCACATTCTAACCTTCATTTAAGGCAAGTTTGTTTTTTTTTTTTTCCAAAGAAGACTACATAGTCTCTAGATAAACTTGTGTGACTAGGTTTGCGAGTTAGGAAATTGAGCTTTATAAAATGTTTACTTCAACAAATACGAAAGTTATTAAGAGAAAGATGGTGACCCAAAATTTCACTGTATTAAAAGGTGGAGTTTCCTTGTACCAAAGTCCTTTATTCATCATCTTTAGAACCAGTTTTGCTTAACTATAAAAGAGACACAAAAAGAAAGTATTCAAAGTTTAGACTGCCATTCCATTTATTAGGAAACAACATTATCTCCATCTTACATAGAACACATGTATATTTAATTAATAATACAGACTGATTGTATGTGAATATGAATATACTGTACCAAGAGACTGAAAAGCATCAAAAATTATTTCTTAAGCTTAAACACTAAATAAGTTTATTTCCTGAACGTGAAAGTTGATTTTAAAAAACAACACCACAAAACCCCAGAAAAACCTCAGGGTACTGAGGTGACTCCGTCACCAGCTCTCCAAAACAAAAAAGATGAAGTAATGGAAAAATTATCTCCACACATCTCTGAGAGAATTCCCATGTAGAAATTTGCACAATGCAAAAAGAGACATTAACTTACTATTTCTCTCTTTTTTAAAGCTAAGTTTATAATCATTAAATGTAGTGCATCTATCGTGAAATCTATCTAGAATCCAAGACATCCACTACAAATAGCCACTTTTAAATCAGAAGGACTCTGCCCAAAACCACCATCATCATTTACCTGCTCTTATTTAACARTTGGAACCGGTGTTATGTCTTACACTGAGAATTACTTATAGTTGCATAAAATAAAACAGTTTGCTTTCAAAATTGTCAAGCAGCTACACTGATTTCCACTGAATCAGCAAAGACAAGAGGGTAGAAGAAATCAATGCTGAGGGAGCAAGCAGAAAAGAATTATTCACTGTAGGAGTTGCGGCAGGGAAGGCTCAGGCTTGTAGGAGACAGCAAGGTGCTCCCACTTGGGACAGTTCCCTTTTTCTGCTTACTTATCCATTGCCCTCCAGAACCTGGCAGCACCACTAACTTTATTTTACATCTTGTTGCCATATGAAGACAGAATATTTGCAATGCATTTGGCTAGCAAAGCTCTCTCATCATAAAATTAAAATTTAATTGCTCAATAAATAAAAAAGAAATACTAAACCAACAAAGTTCAAAAAGGAATTAAAGTCCTTCTGACTCTAATGTTCAGAAGAACTAAGCATTTTAAAGCATTTGAGAAACATGTAAATTAGAATCCAAAATGAGCAACAGTTCTTACTATTTCTTGCAAATCTTTTTAACATTAAAAAAGATAACTTGAAAATACTTACATGCTGGACGCATATAGAAATGAATCAGACACCAAAGTCAAATCCAAACAAAGTTAGGAAGAAAAGCAAGAAARAAAATCAGATTAGTTTTCTTAAGATATAAGTACAAATTGTTTTTAATGTACATACACAGTATTTTCATAATACCGCATATAATACAGTCATGTTACCTTTATTACGTCCACCCAGTTCCATCCTCGTGGAAGCTCCCCTTTGTTATCTGCAGAATAAGAAGGTTTTATTTTCAACACACAAGCTAAGGGGAATCCTTATCTTCTTTAAAATCAACACACAAAATTCTAAAGATCCAAAAACCTTAATTTCTCCACTACAAAGCCACGAGGACAAAAATAGATATTAATGTCTTAAACGCATCTTGTTCTTCAAAGTAATTCTGTTTAAATAAAAACACTTCAGTCCATCTGACATTTAATTTAGAAGGCAACTCCAACATAAGCTGGGCTGACGAGCAATGATGCTTTTTGTCAAAGAACAAAATTTTACACAGCTTTTCCTTTATACGGCCAACTTTTAATATGCCAATTACACACTAGGTTAGATAAATTTTATGCAGAAATTGCTATCACAGGGTACAACTTATTGCTGCAACAGGATAGTATTATCCAGATCATTATTAAAAATTAAGGTTGAACACATAAAAGTCATCAGCAGGATTAGCTGAAATATTGAACGCTTTTCAATCAAAAACCTACCATTTCATTGAAAGCATAAAGTATCTGCAGAAGCACCTCTGTTTTGAGGATACAAACTAAATTAAATGTTTTATTTTGGGTTCCAAAACAAATACTTTCATTTAGAAATTACATTTTTAATAATGTGAATTATTGACGAGGGCCCATCAACAAACCATGTCTTTTGTCGAAAGTGAATTTTTAGAAGTTCCAAATGCTCTCCTCCCACAAGTATTTTTTGAAAATTTCACTTTTGTCACAAATTGAAATAAAAAAATAAAACAAAACCAATGACATCTTGAAATCCCTACTCTACAGAAAGTTGCTTTGACCAGAACTAACATCTCAGGCAAGAATAATTCATCTAAAACAAGCAAAACAGAGACCACAGACTTAAGTAGTTAATCTTATAAAAAATGACTACGGATTCTGACTCTAGCAAGATGTCACTGCTATAAAATTTGGATTCTCATACTGCTCAAACAAAACAATATTATAGTGAACAAACCTGTTTTATCGGCTAGTTTTCGTTTCTGGGTTTTGGATAGCTGCTCCTTTTTATCTTTTTTCTTACTTGCTGGCGCATGAGGAGTTCCAATTGCAATACTATTGCTTACTGAAGTCTGAGAAGGATAAAAATGGTTGTTAATATTTTGCATATTAGTTCCACAGATACCTCTGTGTGTGATTACTGAACCTGACATACTGAAATATCTTGACTGTCAGAAAGAAGCAATGCTGTCAGCAGTCTGCAGCTTTTAATCAATGTATAATCATAACCGTAGTTTTAAGAACCATGTGTTGGGGATTAGAGTTATTCCATTTCAGAGTTGCAAAGGGCACCTCTTACACTTTTTAAATTAAATCATAGAGTGTGATTTAGTCTGAAGGGATTCAGACTTCCCAAACATGGAAACCATTCCTTCTTCCTCAAAGCAAATCTGCAGCACCACAATGGCCAATAACGTCCTTACACAACACAGAAGCCACAAATAGACCCAGCCTGACTCATTCAAGACCCTGGAGGTGCACTTATGCAATTCATTGCATCCCAGGAAGGTTGCAATAATTTGCCCCCACCCCCGGAGCAGACGCCTTTAATCTCTGTTTCAGCTCTCTTTAGTTTTGCTTCTGCTCCAAGTCTCCATTTTTATGTTACTCTGTGGGACAGAACTGCAGCCCACAAACATTTTGATATAACAGCAAAATAACAATTAGATGCAACAATTAAGACCACAGACCATTGTGACACCATACTCTGTGTGTCACTGTTTAGCCACTAACATGTGTATACCCAATATACTGATTAACAACTTAAAGACAAAGCTATGAAGTATTTAGAGTTGTAATAACCATTTTTTGCAGCTTTAAAAGCAAGAGATTAAAATCTGAATTTATCTACTTACCACAGTGTTAACAGGCTGATTTTCCATGAACAACTCTTTATTATCTTTGGCATATTCAAAAAGTGTGTATGTCATAGCAGTTCCAAGATTCGCTTCAACTTCTACCATTAACTTATCCAATATACTTTGTTTAATAGCTGAAGATCTGAAAGAAACCATAAAACTCAACTATAATCTAGACAGATGAAGAAAAGCTTGTCAACCAAAAAGCCCCCACATACAAGGCTAGGAAGTGAAGCTGTCATAAATACTTACATTGTGTTGTTGAAGAAAGCATCCATTGATATGACTGGTGCTGTTTGTGGATATGTTTCCGGCCAAGAAACTTCTATTAGAAAGGCTTTGGGATCTCCACTTTCACCTATCTGAAGGGAAAAGAAAAACTTTATAAATCAACAGTTTCCAGTCACTTATTGTCCTGGTTCCGGCTGGGACAGAGTTAACTTTCTTCCCAGTAGCTGGGAGGGTGTGCTGTGTTTTGGGTTTGGTATAATAGGAGCGTTGATGGCCCATTGATGTTTTGGGTGGTGCTGGGTGGTGCTTGCATGGGGGACTTTTCGGCCCCCCATGCCCTGCCAGGTGCATGGGAAGCTGGCAGGGGGAGCATAGCTGGGGCAGTTGACTGAGCTGGCCAATGGGGTATTCCATACCATGTGACGTCATGCTCAGTATAAAAACTAAGTGTGAGGGGGGCTCTGGTGTCATGGGACGGGCTCTTGCGTTTTGGGCTACGCGTTGGTTCGGCGGGTGGTGAGCAGTTGCATTGTGCATCGCCTGCTTTGTATATTCTGTTGCTGTTGTTATCACTGTTATTATTACTGTTCTACTTTGTTTTATTTCAATTATTAAACTGTTTTTATCTCAACCGGCGAGTTTTCCTACTCGTGCCCTCCCAATTCTCTCCCCCATCCCACCGGAGTCTGGGGGTGAGCGAGCGGCTGCGTGGTGTTTAGGTGCTGGCCAGGGTTAAACCACAACACTTATTAAGGATTATAATGCCAATATGCAAGTCTTTCACTTCTTTAAGACTATCCAAATCCCTTAAGACAACAACTATTTTCATAAAGTTATCAGAAAATAAATCTGTTACCTAGAAAAAGTATAAAATTTATGACACCAATATTAATCTCTACCCTGCAGTTTTCATCCTAGGAAAAGCAGCAGAAACATTCAAAGCTCTCTTTATGTCTTACGTTTTAGTCTTAAAAGCTACTTTGTAGCATCTGCAAGCCAAATACTATACCATTATGTATGAGAACAGAAAAGATGAAGCTGCCTTTTTCCCCCCACGCATCCAAGCTCAGAGCAATATGAAAACAAACCACGAGACAGCATTGAAATAAAGACGACGATAAACTAGCGACCTAAGATAGCAAAAATAATAGATAAGAGTTTCGATATTTACATCTCATCCCTACAGATATTTTATTTCACTTTAAGAAAGAATGAATAGTAAAAGATTTAAGAAGTCAGTAGAATGAGACTGGATAAAAAAAGTGTGACATTAGAAAAAGGCACACTTTAAGATAAATAGTCATGCACATCAAACCAATTTAGTGAACCCAAATTACATATACAATCCTTACAATTATGTTAAATTAAATAAAAAAAAAATCATTTTTAATTTCAAACTAGTACAGGTGCTACCAAAGGCATACTATACAAACAGAAATAACTGTTTCACACAAGAATTTGGAAGACTAGTGCAACAAAGTTGATTAAATCTGTATTCTAAAACCACCCAAAAATTCTCCTTTATTTCCCTCATTTTAGAATAGGCAAAATCTGGCTTCATCAGATTATGTGGAACGAAGTGTAGCCAGAAAAAAAGTCCTAATCAAGGTAAGGCTACTGTACTTCAAAATTAAAAAAAAAAAAAAAAAAAGAAAGAAAAGAAAAAAAGTTGGTGCTTTTTTATTTACAGTGTCTGTTTCAGCAGAGTGGACTACCTGACATTCAGAAGCATCTGTTTTAGAGGCGAAATAAATAAATAATAAATAAATAAATAAATAATGAATCTGCAACTTTTATCAAGACATCATCTACAGTGTTGCAGTCTAGTTCCCACTGCTGCCAAGAAGAGAACTGGTGGTATGGTTTACAGAGTTCTTCTCTCAGGAAAGCACTGCCTGCACACTGAGCAAATCCATACAGAAAGCTGCGTGACCATGCTCCTCCTTGCCAGTGCAACTTAAAAATTGGGTAGCCTTACTTGATTACAAAACAGCTGTGTTTTGTATGTGAGACATGTGCGAGACAAATGAGGCTCAGAAAAATGGCATACTAATTATCATAGAATCATAGAATGGTTTGGGTTGGAAGGGACCTTTAAAGGTCATCTAGTCCAAMCCCCCTGCCATGGGCAGGGACATCTTCAACCAGACCAGGTTGCTCAGAGCCCCATCCAACCTGACCTTGAACACTTCCAATGATAGGGCATCCACAGCTTCTCTGTGCAACCTGTTCCAGYGTTTCACCACCCTCATTGTAAAAGATTTCTTCCTTATACCGAGCCTAAATCTACCCTCTTTTAGTTTAAAACCATTACCCCTGGTGCTGTTGCAACAGGCCCTGCTAAAAAGTCTGTCCCCATCCTTCTTACAGGCTGGATCGATGGGCTGAGGCCAACTGCATGAGGTTCAACAAGGCCAAGTGCCGGGTCCTGCACTTTGGCCACAACAACCCCATGCAACGCTACAGGCTGGGGGAAGAGTGGCTGGAAAGCTGCCTGGAGGAAAAGGACCTGGGGGTGCTGGTTGACAGCCGGCTGAATATGAGCCGGCAGCGTGCCCAGGTGGCCAAGAAGGCCAACGGCATCCTGGCCTGTATCAGAAATAGTGTGGTCAGCAGGAGTAGGGAGGTGATTGTCCCCCTGTACTCGGCACTGGTGAGGCCGCACCTGGAATACTGTGTTCAGTTTTGGGCCCCTCACTACAAGAAGGACATTGAGGTGCTGGAGCATGTCCAGAGGAGGGCAACGAAGCTGGTGAAGGGTCTGGAGAGCAAGTCTTAGGAGGAGCGGCTGAGGGAACTGGGACTATTTAGTCTGGAGAAGAGGAGGCTGAGGGGAGACCTTATTGCCCTCTACAACTGCCTGAAAGGAGGTTGCAGCGAGGTGGGTGTTGGTCTCTTCTGCCAAGCAACTAGCGATAGGACGAGAGGAAATGGCCTCAAGTTGCGCCAGGGGAGGTTTAGATTGGACATTAGGAAAAATTTCTTTACTGAAAGAGTGGTTAAACATTGGAACAGGCTGCCCAGGGAAGTGGTGGAGTCACCATCCCTGGAAGTATTTAAAAGACGTGTAGATGAGGCACTTAGGGACATGGTTTAGTGGGGCATGGCGGTGCTGGGTTGACGGTTGGACTTGATGATCTTAGAGGTCTTTTCCAACCTTAATGATTCTATGATTCTATGATTCTATGATTCTTATAAGCCCCCTTTAAGTACTGAAAGGCTGCAGTAAGGTCTCCCCAAAGCCTTTCGACCTTCTCATGCACTTACCTGCAATATGCCTTCTTGTAATACAAATTCTTCTTCATGGGAAAGATGCATGATTGCCTTTGTCTGACACTAAGTTTTACAGTATTTAAATTGAGTTCTAACTTTTGACAATTATTTTTCATCTAAAATTAGCAACGACCAAAGCTAGTAAAATGTAGAATGATACATTGTAGACKTGTAGGCATGTCACATTTGCTCTTTTGAGGAAATTAAATTTACTAATAATGGCCCTATCAGTGAAGGAAGGCTGCACTTACATGGATGGGATTCAAGTACTATTAATTAAATTGACTTATCTCATTACAATTACTGATGTTATTCTGAAGTTACTTGAGAAGTCACAAAAAGGTTATTTCAGATGCCTCCTCCCCACTACAGGGATATGGCATTTTCAGAAGTCTCCCTTCTGCCCCATGGATGCCTAAGATTTCATCAGTAAAGTTCTCTGGCCGTCCATAGATCTGCCTCAGTCCGTGCCCAGAAGAACTTCCAGGTCTTTAAATTTGAGAAAGCTGGCAAGAATTTCATGCCAGAATCTAATTACATATCTCAAGCTCAGCACTCTCTGTATGTCTCTCCTGAGCAGATCGTATCAGTGCGCATGCCCAAAGTATTTTGTGGATTTTCTCTTTAGCAGGTAGATAAGGCATGTCAACTACCTGTGGACAAGAGACTAGAACCTTGTAACTGTGCAGTAGGGAAGGTTCAGAGCTTTACATATAAATGTCTCTACAAGTGACATTTCTGACCAGCTAGTTTAAGTATTACTCAGCATGCCGGCTCCTTCAGCCAGTTCGACAGTTCTAGCTATGCAGTACACAGAGGTGTAAGCAGGATGCCTAGCTAAGGAATAATAAACCCRCGCTGGGAGCAGATTCCTAAATATTACGCATTGTGCTATCAAGCATCATCGTACCAAAGATCCTGAAACAACAGTCTGTGGATCTAGCCTTTACTGCCCAGCGAATACCCATTTGTTTTAGAAAAACCCTGGTATGTCAACTACAACACAGCAAAGTAACTTCAAGGCGAAACCTGCGCTGCAGCGACCCGCAGACCTTCACCTTGCCTTACCCTGTACTGGAAGGAAACCGGGCTAAGCTCCCTGAAGCATAGATCTCCCTCGTAGATAGAGCGCAGCGCTTCCAGCTCCATCTGCAGCACACAGCAGAGAAGGGGGTTACCGATTTCAGCCCGAACACGAAGCTCGCACCCAGCCGCGGTTGGTTTGCGAAGCTGTGCACGGCCCCGCCAGTTTCCCGCCCTCCCCCCGGACCCCCCAGCCCCGCCGCCGCCCGGCTCCTTCCTCCCCGGCTCTTCCCTCCCCCTCCCCGCCACCCGGGCCGCCTCCCCTCCGAGGCCCTTCTCCCCACGCGGGGGCTCCCTCCCGGCCCCGGGGCAGGTGCGGGGGAGTGTCCCGGGCCGGCTCCCCCTCAGGCAGCGGCGCCTCACTGCCTCCCCGCCCAGCGCGGGCAGGGCCCGGGGCTCACCTCCTGGTCCTCGTTGGCCGCCATGGCGCGCGCTGCGGGGGAGGCGGCGCGCGGAGATCCCCCCGCTCGCTCCCTCCCTCCCACCCCCTCACCGCCGCCGGGGCTGGGCGGGCCTCGCTGGTGCGGCGCGGCCCCGCCGGTGTCGCACGGGGAGGCCCGAGCGGCCCCGCCCGACGGACACACCTCCCCTGAGGGCAGCGGGGGTCATCCGGTCGCTCGCTGCTATTGGTCCCCTCTTCCCGTCGTTACCTCCTCCCTGTCTTTCCATTGGCTGGCTCCACTAGTCTCACCTCCCTTCCTTCTTTAGCTAACTGGCTCCTTCGCTAGTGACGTATGCATGCGGGCGCTCCCTGACTGGCCCGGCGGTGGAGCGGAGGCGCCGATTGGTCGCTTCTGCTGCCCTTCGGATACCCGGGGCTCGCTTCCTGAGGCGGCGGCCCTCCCTCCCCCTGCTCGCCGACGCCTCCCGTGACCCGCGGCCGCTCCCGGCTGACGCTGCCCGGCGCCGAGCTCCAGCCTGCGGCGGTGAGCGGTGCCCCGCGAGGGGACGGGCCCGACGCCGTGTCAGCGCCCGGCGGGGCCGCGGGAGCTTCTGCAGCCGGGGCGGGCCGGGGAGGAGCGGCCGGCCTGGGCCGCGAAGGCGCCGCGCTGAGAGCCGCCCTCCTGCCGCCTCGCAGGCCGCTTGCCGGGGCGCAGGATGACCCCGACGCAGTGGGACTTCCCGGTGGAGCTGTGCTGCCGGCCCATGGCGTTTGTCACCCTCACCGGCTTGGACGTGGTGTACAACGCTGTGCACCGGGCCGTGTGGGACGCCTTCTGCGCCAACCGGAGAGCCGACCGCGTCCCCATCTCCTTCAAAGTGCTCCCCGGCGACCACGAGTACCCCAAGTGCAGGACGAAGGTAGCGAGCGGCGTGTGCCTGGGCTGCTCCCCGTCCTGGCGGGCCCGGCCCCTCACGGGGTTCAAGCCTCTGCCCGTGTAGCAAAAGCCAGTGGCTGGCTGGGGGGGGATGCGGGAGTTGGTGGCTCCCTGAGGGCAAGGGCCGTCGCAAGGGCCTGGTTTACAGGCAGCTGAGCAGCACTCGCAGTGCTTGCCGCTCAGCCGGACTTACGCTGTCTCTCCCCACACTGTTGGAGTAGAAGCGTGGGAGCTTGAAGCCTGACAAAAATTGTCAGGGCTAAGGGGAAGCCAGGGGCGTTGTGGCAGAGTGCTGTGGATGCATAGGAAACCAGGGTGCCTTAGCTCATTAGCGAGAAGCAGAGAAAGCCAATATGACTTGTTTTTTAAAGTACTTGCTGTTCATTTACTCAGTATTAAGGTATGCTTGTAAAATTTGAGCTTTAATGAAACCCAAAGTTTAACTCTGGAGAAACTAGATATTTGAAATTGGCGTATTCTGAAAAAAATGTAAAGCCTTTAACTAAGTGAAATGCAGCAGAAAGAACATCTCTGCTCTACTTTCTGCTTTGCAATGGCGGTTAGGAAGCAACGTCAATGGGTTTAACCCTCTGAAAACTACATAATTCTGTGATGCTAGCAAGGAACAAGAATCCTAACTGGTTTCTCCTGGCTCTGTTTGAGAGCCCCTCAAGAGCCCCCTTTTAAAATAAACCTAATTTTTCATGAAGGTGTGTGAAACATGCTTCTGAACTTGATGTTTTTCTCCAGTCTACCTGGAATCTGCTGTTCTTTGTTGCTGATATCTCAGGCGACAGGCCCTGATGACAGGGAATGAGGTGTATGTCTTACTTGATAGGAAGCAAAGGTTTGAGGGGAAGAATGTTAAAGGAAAGATGACAAACATATCCACAAGTGACAAGAATGTAGAGGCAATTCCCCTTCTCCTGCTATACTAAGAGGCCGGTAAATGGATTTGGTAGCTTGCTTTAATAATGTCAATATTTTCAGAGGACGTCCTATGAATGGTATATTCCAAAAGGAATCCTGAAAACTGGTTGGATGAACAAACACCTGAATTTGGTTCCAGCACTTGTTGTAGTGTTCTATGAACTAGACTGGGATGAGCCGCAATGGAAAGAAAAACAATCGGAATGTGCTACTCGAGTTGAAATTGTCAGGTAGAGTTTTTTCACTTGGTTCATAATGTACTATAAGCTAATGATAAATGTGAATTGCAGGTTCCTTTTTGCATTCTAAGATATGTAAGTATTTTATTTTCTTCTTAGACAAAAATTAAGGGGAACTTGAACTTTGCTTTTTGAAGTACAACTGACAGTAAAGAAACTTTTTTTTTTTTTGAAATGGTTTATTTTTAAAAGCCATTTAAGTAAAAACAGCCCCTGAAATTTTGCTTGCTAAACTCAGCACAATTATTCTGTCCCATCTGAACAAAGAAGAGAACACAGTGTTCTGTGGATGATGCAGCATGTTGTTGTGTTTGGTTTTATTTCTTACATAGCATTCTTTYAATGCTTCCATCTAGACTGAAATATCATTTTTTTCTGATTGTTCACAAATAAGAAGTGAAACCTTGACACTGTGCCCTGTTGTTTTTATTTTAGGCAAAGTTTGCAGGGAAGAAATACAAAAGTCGCTGTGGTTTTGATTCAGAAAAAAACACCATTACCTCCAGGTACTAGAAAACTGTACACAGTTGTGATGATCTCATTTTTCAGAAGGCCTGACAGACTGAGTTGGCTGTCATTTGTGACATTATCTGCAGTTCTTAATATAATGTCATCTACATACATGACATGCATTGTGGCTGCAGGAAGGTATACAGATGGAAAGAGTTCTCAGGGCAGTTGACCCTAAACATTTGATACTTAACTTCTTCCTCTTAAGTCCAAGTCCATCTTTTCATACACAGTATCAAAAAATGCTATGTTAGTGTRATACACATGACAAGCCTCCTTGTAAGTAAGTTGTATTTTAAACCTTGCTTGAGATCAAGAAAAGCTGTAAAAGCAATGAGAACTTAGAGGAAGGGTATTTGTACCTACAGAAGCCTTTTAGTTTAACTCAGTTTTAATCAATAAAATTTTGGAGTCAAGTGGAGCTGTGAAATGTGGTATGTTTTAACCTTATGTTTCCATAGAGCTGCTGCTTCAGCTGTAGCTGCATATTTTCTAGTGTCTGGCAAACCATTTTTTTATTTTTTGTTGGTGNTTTTTTTTTTTTTTTTTTTTTTTTTTTTTTTTTTTTTTTTTCCTCTGTGTGCTATATATGTTTGTCTTTTCCGGATGCTATTGTAGTTTTCAAAACACAGGATATTTAATGCTTGAGAGATGAAAAATTTATGTCATACTTCTATGTTGTTGCTAGCTAAGCCACTCCTAGAAAGTTTCTGCAATGTGTTCTGCTGGATGAAGCACATAGTACCCTGAAAGAAGTAAGAAAGAATGTGGTCTCAGTTTTATGTGTATTAGATTTTTCCAGTCCTTGTACTGGTCAAGCTTCTAGAGCTAGTTTGACATTGCAGCACTACTTACTACATACTGCTTACTTGTGCTTTCCTTGACTTTACTAGGGGAAGATGTTATTGCATCAGAGAGGGCAGCGGCTTTATGCAATGCTTGTGACCTTTCTGGAAAATCCCTCTTTGTACTTCCACACACTGATCATCTTGTTGGTTATATTATAAGGTAAGTGACTGGAAGACACTGTTTTGCTCTGTTTGCTAACAGAGGTGTTGAGAGAGTTGATAGGTTGCGATGACCACAATGTGGCATGCTGATTGTAGACCAGCAGTGAACGTTTTATCAGTTCACTGGAATTCTTCAGGTTATTCTGCAACCTGATGAATGTTACACAGCTCCCCTTTCTTTGTGAGGTTGAATAATGACTGTCAGAGATGTTGCTTTTGAAGAAACATTATTAGATATCCCAAGACGTTCCCTTCCTCAAGTTGGGTAGAGGCAAAGTGGACTTTTCCACCTCTACAGTGGTTTTGACCCTGCTGGTTCTAAATAATTTTCCCTACAAATGTTTTGTTAGGTATGACTCTGTATTAGCAGGTCTTTACTTCCCCCCCCCGGCTGTATAGGTATTTCTGTTTATACTAAGTGGCATTTATCTGGTTGCAAATATTATGTCTCTGTCATTTTTTACATTTCTTGTGCTTTCTGTTTTAATATTTACAGGGAATACAGCTTCAAATAAATTATGAAGGCCTTTCAAAAACAGAACAGGGAAAGGAAGACAGTCCTGTGTAGATCTAAAAAGAAGGGCTCAAACTGAGGCAAATCATGGTTTATTAAAATTAGTTTTAATTTTTCCAGATATGCTTAGGGAGAGGAAGGGTCTAATGAACGACTAATTCTTCCTTCTCTCACCCTYGTATTTATATATATAAACAGTAAAGTTCTCAATGTAAATCAGTGCTGTTGTATCCATGCTGCTCATAAACAGCTACTAGAATTGATCAAAATAAAGTAACCATTACTTYTAGTTTTTCATATTTTGCTCAGTGCTAAAGAGGGAATGTTTACTGCATGTTAACTAGTGTAAGCCTTTGCAAACTGCATATAGTTGCATTTTGATACGCAATTTGCAACTGTCTCCAAGTTTGTGACGATAAGGCTATATCATTAGGGATTAATAGCTCTTCATGCACATTTGAAAAAAAAATATGTTTGAGCATATAATCATGTCAGAATTCCTGGTATTAATCTTTTTGTTTTGACATTTTTAATTGAGATTTCATAGTAGTAAAAGAGAATATATTTTTTTTACCTCTTGGACTGACTTGTCTTTTCTTAACACAGCTGCTAAAATAAGTATAACAGGTAGACGTAGACTTAATTTAGCTTGTCTTCCTTTTGTGACTGAATTCACAGTTAACAATTGCTGTCCATTGGTCTGTCCCATTGTTTTCATCGCCATCCTCTCTGTTGTGTGGCGAGCAGAACACAAGTTGTGATCTGCCTTAGTCAAAGTCTGCAGTGATCCCTTCTTGGCCAAATCGCAGAACTGGTACTTCATCCTTTATTTCCTGTGTGCGTCAGTGCTATTGAATGTATTCCTCTCTTGGATTCTGGTCTTGTTCTAGTTGATTTTGCTCCTTACAATTTGATCACATAGCATATGCTTCTTAGATCCTCCTCAGCCTCATACTGTGTTCAGTATTCTGGGCCTCTTTGTCTTTCTCTTCTCCCCCTGTGATTTGCCATTGGGCTATTTATCTTGCAAACGCAAGTGCGACTGTTACCTCTGCAACCCAGGTAGCTGTTGATGTTTGGACAGAATGATGAAACCTAGTCTGTGCCCTCATAATTTTATTTACTGCTATCTTTTTCCTTCCCATTCCTGCCCCCACAGTCCAGCAAATAAGATCTTGACCTGTTCAGACTTATCCCAGGAGCCTCTGCAAAATTKGCTTGTTTTGACTGAGGCGTCTGTCTACTTTCTGTTGCCTTGCAAAATCCTAACAGCTTATCCTCAGACTTTCTCATGTTAAATACTACAGATTGTTGTATGAGAAATTAATCCGTAAGGCTCTTGAACCTAGTTATTCTATGTTGTGCTACCCCAGTGTAAGGYTTTGTGTGAAGAGTTTCTGCCTGCAAACTCTTGCCCTGTGTGGTAACTTAAAGAAGAGTTTAGTAATACCTCAAGCTTCTTTTGCCAACCTTAAAATAAGCATGGTTAAAAGTAATGTATTCTGAAGTTCTTCAGATTCTTTGTATGTGGGAAAAAC
Organism: Phoebastria nigripes; assembly: GCA_035582835.1. Taxonomy (NCBI): domain Eukaryota; kingdom Metazoa; phylum Chordata; class Aves; order Procellariiformes; family Diomedeidae; genus Phoebastria; species Phoebastria nigripes. Next base: position 56,869 of record JAYKAV010000008.1, read on the forward strand.
TTAGTGAAACTTACGAGCAACTTTGTTGCAGGTTGGAAAATGCTTTCTATGAGCATGCACAAACTTACTATTATACAGAAATACGAAGAGTTAAATCTCATAAGGAGTTCTTGAACAAAACCACTCATCAGGTAATGTTATCCTATTATTGAAATACTGTGCAAGTTATAGTGCATGTCAAAACATGAAAATAAGGGTTGTTTGTTGCTTAAACATTTTTATTCCTCCCTCTTCCAACTTGAGATGCCTTCTATCAGTATAGAAATTAAACCTGGTTTTATTTTCTGCAACTTAAACTTTGATTTTGATTGGTTTTGTTCTTATGTTTATTTGTCTTCCTCTCGTCTTCCTTAGAGGAAGAGCCTGTAGGAAGAGCCACAGCCCAAAAATGAAGTTCTCTGATTTTAAAAAAAAAAAAAAAAAAAAAAATTTAGATTTTCTATATGGGTTAACCTATTTGAATGTAGTATCTTAACAAGTTGTGGGAAGTGCTTCCCTTAGAAGCTCAGAAATTAAATTTGCCCTTGATTTGGCTTTTAGCTTTTGCTTTTCAAATTGTTAAATGTCTGCTCAGACACACAACGTTCTGTTGTGATTGCCAGCTTCCCTCTCTTGGAAGCTGGGATCCAAGTGGTGAGCTCCGAATGAACAATCAACGCTGTTGGTGTAGAGATTTTGGGGTGTTACAAAGCCTCTCCCCTGTGCCAAGCCTGGAATGGATTAAACCTGTTGAAAGATCACTGCTGCGTCACGGTGGCAGAGAGAACTCTTAGGAAACAGTTGCATAGTCAGTTTTTCTAGTCAACTGCTATATTATGTAAACCTCTGAAATTATCACCTGTGTCTGCTTTGTAGATAACAAGTATGTTCAGATGTTTGTGAATGATGTACACTGGTTGTGTTTTGCAGCTTTTATTTGTTAGACACCAGTTCAAAATAGCTTTCTTCAGTGAGCTGAAACAGGATACGCAGAATGCTCTCAAGTAAGACTCATGTAATCTTCCCCCACCCTCTCTACCCCAAATTACTGCTAAGCCATAGACTATGATAAACATTTTCCCAAATGCAAAATTATTTAAACATGTATGTAAGGGGTGAGTTCTTCACTGGGAAGAACACTCTGATTGGAAGGCTGTTTCTGCTGTTGGCAATCCTGTTCTTAAATTTTATTATCTTGTGTGATTTAACTCTAATTTAAGTATTCCTGCTTAGAAATTACAGAACTGCCTACAATCTTGTGCATGAATTGAGGGCTCATGAAACAAACATGCTGGAAATCAAGACCATGGCAGGATTTATAAACTACAAGGTAACAAGTATACTTCTAATCTTTGACAACTTTTACTTAACAAAAACGAAAAAAAAAAGTTGATGCATCTTTAATGTGTAAAGGTTTAAAAGTTCCATTTTATATTGCTTTTTTAAGGAGATGGATTAGAAACAGCTATCAGTGGAATACCAATTACACTCAGACTTGCAAAGACTTMTGAATTCCACACAAAAGAAAGATCCTTAGCTGAAGTTTGGGAGTATCTTGAAGGATTGTAGTTCATTTGAGATGCATTCATCTGAAAGACTAGACTCTCTTTAACTCTTACTCTGTGCAGCGGGAATGAAAACAAGGGTTGCTTGTTCCTTGAAAATTTTTGTCGTCTTGCAAAGCTTAAGCCAGTATAGTTCAGTTCCTGCTTGTTAGGAGGAGGAAAGTAACTCTTTAAGAATTGGACCATACTTTTGTAGTATTTTGGGGGCTTTTAGGTAAAAAAAAAACTGTCCCACCATTTACAACAATCCTGGAGTTGGACTCCATCAAATTCCATTTGCAGACTGCAGGCTTCAAAGATAATGATCTTCCTAGCGTCTCTGCAGTTCCATCTTGAATTTGGCTGTGAGTTATGCACTCTTCCATTGATAATTTGAGGGAGAAGGGGAAGAAAAATAACATTAGATGAAATAGAGGACCCTGTGGTTTCAGGTGTTGTACATTATGGTTTACATCTGTTTTTCTCCCTCTGTTTTCTATGCTATTTGAGCTCTTCAGAAATATGTAAAATGAGTTTGTTTGGTTTTTTTATGGGTGCTGTTTTTTGAGGGTTTTTTTAAAGCTAATCCTTAGCAGCCTAACACAGTTATTTTTCCTCTTATTTTGATTTCTTCTAGATCTGTCGCCTCTGTTTTCAGCATAATACTCCACTGGATGCAATTGCTCAGTTCAGGAAACATATTGACTTGTGCAAGAAAAAAATAGGAAGTGCAGAACTGGCTTTTGAGCATGCTGCCTGGATGTCTAAACAGTATGTTTTTGCTTAGTAATGTTTCTGTTTTAGTTCCTGTATAACGTTATGAAGTTCACTGTTTTACTTGTCTAGGCAAGATACAAATTCTGAGCTCTTTATCTAAGAAAGAGATCCACTAGATCATAAAAACTGTATGCTGTCATTCTCTTTTTGCATTGATTATTGACCATTTTTCTCTGGGAATGAAMAGGATATGACACAAATGCAGCCATAGAACTTAAATGCAAGAGTTCAGAGAAGTATCATCTGTCATAAGAGTAACCAGAACTTTTAAYTGAAGTGTACCTTTGAGTTCAAACTGCTGTTCTGTACATAACCTTGGTTATGAAATTTTTTTTAATAGGTTTCAGGCTTTTGGTGACTTGTTTGATGAAGCTATTAAGCTGGGACTGACAGCAATTCAAACTCAGAATCCAGGTTTCTACTACCAGCAGGCAGCCTACTATGCACAGGAACGGAAACAACTAGCAAGTATGCTTTGTAACCATGATGTAAGTTGGGAGGGGAGAAAATGCTTTGCAAGTAACCAGATAGTAAATTAACTAATGTTTTAGTCTCAAATGGTAGTGAAATAATCTGTAATATGTATAAATGAAATCCAAGGAAAGACATGTGTTTTTCTGATGCTTACTAACATTATAAGTATTTGTTATGTATTGGAAAGGTTACTCCAGAACAAATGTGTTAGTGTTTATTTTATTACAAATAATGCTGACATGTTTTTAAAATACTTATTAAAAAAAAAAAACAACCCTATACTTTCTACATCTCTGGATACTTGAAGACTTACTTTTTTGTTTTTCCAGTATATTTCTCTATACACGCACTGTATCTGGTGACTTACAGGAAGCACAGAAACAAGAACATTAGTATTAGAGTGTGTGTGGAGGGTGGGTGGTTGTTGTTGGTTTTGGTTTTTTTGACACTTGCCTGGTAGAAAGGGTTGYGTGGAAAATCGATCTCTGCAGTTGATTAAACATACATGCTAATTATATGTAGCTACTCTCCAGCTGACATGTCCCAATTATTTAAAAATGTCTTTGTTCCTATTGGTGCTATTTATTTGTTGTTCTTGGATTATCTTGTTAGGAACTAGTTCTAAAAAGGATTACCCAGTTATTCTTTAACAGTATTTGGGACAAATGGAGGTGAATGAAGTAGAATGTCAGACTGAATTAATGTCAGAAGTACTTAAATGTTTGGGTTTCCTGAAGTACTATTTTTATACAGGTGGCTGGAAAGGTTATATGTTTTAAGCAAATTTCTTCTTTTTTGTGCATGTRTATTGGAGCATCAGATCACTTTTAATGCTTTAAAATGAAACATGAACTCTTTTTTATGACCATATTTGCTGAATTTACAGTCCTCTGTGATATATCCCAATCCGGATCCCCTGGAAACGCAAACTGGAGTGCTTGACTTCTATGGGCAAAGACCATGGCGGCAGGGAATATTAAGTACGTTTCTGTGTCTTGTATCTGTGGAGTTCAGACAAACTTCYTTAGTTGTTGATCCTGCTAGTTAATGTAGTGGGTGTAAGCATGTAATCCCTTTTCCACAGAGCCAGATGCAGGGCTGGGACCTCACTCTCTTGTTAGTTGGTGATACGACTTGAACAGGTGTCAACTGGAAGTGCAGGAAGTGTGTTTGATCTCTATAACAAATAGAAAACKGAACCTCAGGTTTACGCAGGATCAGGTCTTCAGCAAAGCTGCATAGGCCATACTGAAGCTCTGCTGCTGCTGCTTTGTTTCTATTGCTGCCTAAGCTACCTGTAATCAGTGTGCTGCAGAAATGCCTGACTGCAGTGAAATGCATTATTCCTGGGAAGAGAAGTGGAGAACTGGATACAGCAAAAATAATGATGTCCCTGAATGCGATTGTTATAAATTCATCCTGCCATCCATACTGTATCTTGTCAACTGTAGACAGGAACTCCTGACTTTTTTTTCTGAAAAAGCTTTTTGGATTTCGAAATGGATTGWGAGGATGCAATGACTAGATTTTAATCTAAGAAAGGAATTTGTGGTTTTCCTGTTAAGGAGGATGTTTTCTCAGAAATTCAGACTTTGAATGTACAGCTTTGAGCTATGTATGAATACACATGCAGTTCTGAGATCTTCGTTGTTGGCTGTGGTTTTACTTGCCTTTCTCCCTCTCCATTTGGTCTCCTATTCTTTATTTTCTGCATATCCTTTGGGCTTTGCCACTTGATCACTGCCCTCTTTTAAAGACTTTATTTCATTTACTGTAAATACAGTACTGTCTAACCTCTTATCTTCAGGTGTTACTGTTTTAAAATTAGTTAGAATCTACTGCCAAGGTTAAACAGTTTAAGATCAAGAGAAATTTTACCTGTTAATATATTCAGGTTTTTTGATTCCAGCAAGAGTTTATAGTCTTTTAAAGCCTTATACAGTTCTTCATATGTTGGYGTTCTCTACTGCTAGAGAAACATAAGCTTGAATCCTTGAGATCAGATAGGAAAAGGGCTACAAATTTGTCTTAACATATGTGCTTTAAATGTTAATAGATGCAGTCTAAAGACTAGGTCGTCTTACTGTAGTTTGCTATTTTTGGGTAGCTTCAGATATCTTGCCTTTTGTTTAAAAGAAGTTATTTCTTCCAGAATTTCCCTTCTAGAACACAGAGGATGGATGAGTTCTTAAAGCAATATATCCRTCTCCTAGGCAAAAGAATGTTTGAGTTTAAGTGTGCTTCAGTTGGAGCTTGCATTGCATATAGCTCACCACATAAATAGTTCCCTTTTGGGTCTGGACAAAATTCCAATTTCATGGATTTTTCATTGTCTTATGCAGGCTTTGATCTTTCTGATCCTGAAAAGGAGAAGATGGGGATTTTATCCCTACAGTTGAAAGARAAAAGTGTCCTTCACTCGGTAAGTTTTATTCTACAAAAAAAAAAAAAAAATTTCTAACATCCTAATGTTTGCATATATAATGGTATCAGTAATGTTTTTATCTGTTAGGAGCTAATAATCACTTTGTTGAGTAATGCTGTCGCACAGTTCAAGAAATACAAATGTCCAAGAATGAAAAGTCATTTGAGTGAGTATAGATAATCAGATGCTTTTTTTTAAATTAATTTTGCAAAGACTTTCAGTATTGATCTGATACTTTTTTTTATTTATTTTATTTTTTTTTTATCAGTGGTTCAAATGGGAGAAGAATATTACTATGCTAAAGATTATGCCAAAGCTTTGAAGTGAGTACCATCCATAATTGCTTCTTTCACATGCTATTCTTCTCACTAAGATCCCATGTCTTATCGCTATGGAATAATGTTGGAAGCTTATCTAAGCTGCTCCTAGTACCTGGATTTGATTGAAGCACAAGCTTTGGAGTCTATGAACTCCACTTATATAAAAAAAAAAAA